>JAOXNR010028873.1:0-56457 GCA_028571225.1 Parsonsia alboflavescens | reverse complement strand
ATAATATAGTTAAATGATATTTAAAAGGAATAATTTCATTAAAGCATAAATAGAATTAGTTTGAATAATAAAATATTATATTATATAATGTAATATATTATAAATATTTAATAATATATATAAATATCTTTGTTCATAATATATATTAAATAATAATTATTTTTTTGAATTTTGATAAATGAACATATTATAATCTATTCATGAATGTTCTTTAACAACATTTACAAGAATCACTTTGGTAAAGATAAATAGAAGTATTGAATAATAATAATAGTAATGATATACTCTTAGCTTTTAAATAATTTATATGTAGTAATTTATCTTATTTTTCCAATTTACATAATTTATTAGTCTTTGAGAGAGGGAAAAAAGCATATTACGTGATATTTAAAACTAAGTTAAGTAATATTTATCACAACTATTTAAAATACATATAAGAATTTAAACGATACATTCATTTAGTTTAAGTATGATTATATGAGTAAGTCTTTTCTTTTTCTTTTTTTTGGAAAAAATTTCATTAAATGAATTAGTTAAACCAATTTTATAGAACCACTTCTACTAAAGGATAAAAATAATTAGTTTGTATAACACTTAAAATATGATATAGTATTTTATAGAACCACTATTTTATTCATTATTTATATAAATTAATATTTTTTAATATATCTTTTTAAATTTTCCAACTATATATTAATTAAATTTTATTCTATTTTTAAAAAAAATTATTGATCTTTACTATACATAATATATTATGCATTTGTAATATATTAATTAATAGAACAGGTCAGACAAGTTAAGGCAGGGCGAGACAGGGCAGGTCAGGTCAGAGCAGAGCAGGTCCAGTCAGGTCAGGGCAAGTCCCCAGGCACATCCAGGCCCGACCTGCCCCACGACAGGCCTTAAAAATTGATATCCATATGTGACTCATTCTTAAATAGATCAGATAAAGTCTGATCCAAACAGATCAGGTCAAATCATGTACCTATCGGATCAGGTTATTTTGCCATCCTAAGGACCACTATCCCCAACACAACAAACAAATCTGTGTTCCCTACTCAGGTCCACCGCCGTGAGCTCACCCCTACCATGGATGGGCAAACTGCACACCCATGCAGCTCTCCCAAACCCCTTACCCATTCCCCAACCCTCTATAACAGCCATAGTCTCAGGTGTTGCTTAAAGCTTGTTCTTCTGGAATCGTAGAAGAAAAGAAAAGAGAGGAGAAGAGCGGAGACGAAGAGAAGAGAAAAGCTGAATCTCAAACCAAAAAAAGAACGGTAGGTCCCACTTATTCCCACTTTAGTTTTCTTCCACTTTTGTCAGAAACAAAAGTCAAAGATGGCATCATTCAATTTTGTCCTTTGTCATTTATGCACCCTTACGCTAGAATCTTAGACTGTACTGTAGATTTCGAATCTTTTTTTTTATTTTTTTTTTCAATTTTTTTGTTCAAGTGAAATTTGGAATCTTTTGATTTTATTTTTTTGTTTTTAATTCTCAATTGATATCAAAATTAATTTTAACATTAAAACTGTTAAAGGATAAATCATGACTTAAAGCTAAATCATCTCATGTTCTTTTCATTTATTTTATGCATATATAATGATAATTTGAAAATAAATTATATTATTTTGAATTTAAATTAATCTATAAATAAATATACATATTGAATTGAATGTTTGATTTTAATAGACATGAAGAGATACATACCATACCTGGTGGCGGTTCTCATCCGTCCATGACCCTCTGATCTCATATGGGATGAAGGTCGCTCCTCGGCATGCTCCTCCAAGTCCCTTGGGATCTCGGCTTCCCCAACTCTTGGGTAGGTGACTAACAATAAAACAAATATGAAACATTAGACACAATAAATCATCTCTATTTAATTTACAATTTACTAATTTAATATCATTAGACCAACCTCTATAATCGCAGTGGGGGGTTTGATATCAGATGACCTCCCAAAATGAGCTGGGCTTCGAAGCCCCCCAAAAAATAGATGGAATGTACGAGAGGTCGTCAAAATCAATCAAATAAGGCATCTGTTGCTCTTGCTCATCTGGCTCGATGTATGTTGATAAAGCAGATGCCTGTGTGCATCGTAATTTAGTTTAATGAACATCTGATATTTTTTAAATTTTTTTTTAAAAAATACAAGTGGAAAGGTTGATTGCTTACCCTATCTAATATATGATGCCACTGTACTTTGGAACTGGAGTAAATCAGCCTTCGGAGAAGAAGGCACCTCGGGTGTCGTGTAGCACCATGTCTAGAAGCTCCACGATTGTCGTTAGATAGATTGTCGTTAAATTAATCTAAGCTTTACTTATTCCTAGGTACAATAAATAAAATAAACTAAGAAACATTTGTTATCGCAATATAATAATATAATATTATCCAAAATATAATAATAATAATATTTATCATTGAAGGTCGGGAGGGTCTACTGAAGGTCGGGAAGTTCTACTGAAGGTCCCTTTTATTAGTCTAAGGTCAGGTTTATCAGTCAATGGTCGAGGAAAGACTTGGCAAACTTCAAAACATATTAATAAAAATTATCACCGAAGATCGATATAATCCTACCTAAGGTTGGTATTATCTACTAAAGGTTGAGTTTATCAATAGAAGGTCGAAAAAAGGCTTGGCAAACTTCAAAATATAATAATAAAAAATTATCATAGAAGGTTGATATAATCCTATCGAAGGTCGGTATTATCTATTGAAGGTTGGGTTCTTCAGTCGAAAGTCGAAGAAAGACTTGCCAAACTTCAAAATATAATAATAAAAAAATTATCACTGAAGGTCGAAATAATCCCATCAAAGGTCGGGTATTATCTACTGAAGGTTGGGTTTATCAGCTAAAGATCGAGGAAAGACTTGGCCAACTTTGAACTTTGACAAGTTTTCCTTTGACCTTCGACTAATAAAACCAACCTTCAGTAGATAATATCGACCTTCGATGGATCCTCTCGACCTTCGATGGGATCATTCCGACCTTCCACCAATTCAACCCAAAAATTCTAATTCCCCAAACTCATTCCAAAGTATCAACATCATTTTGCATACAAAGTCTTAACATTTCTTCAGTCGTAAAAAAAATTTGTCAAAAAGAAGCTAAAAAAATAAAACTAAACAAGCAAACAGTTCGCGTTCAATTGAAAAAAAAAAAAACCCCAATTCAATGCACACCACAACAACCTCAAAAATTTCTAATTAACACTCTCACTTCAAAAGCAAAGAAATTAAACAATCATTAAAGGGAAAACAAAGAAATTAAATATGGCAAAAAAAAAAAAAACTTACCTATAGTATGTTGGACACGGTGACGGTGACGGTGGAACTGATGAAGATAAAACCAAAACTTGTTCTCTGGCTCCTGCAACGGTGGAGTTGAAGAAGATAACGGTAGCGTTAAAATGGCGGGTTTTGGTTTTTTTGAGGGACGAGTCACAACTCGGATGGAAGGAAGGAACTTGATCGTTCGATTTCCACTGTGAATTCTTCAAGGGCATGGGTATCTTTTCCATTGGTCAACCTTTTCAAATTCGGATTTGTACCAATTTGGGTACCCAGTGATAATTTGTTTATCCAATTGGATATTATTGAAAACATTTAAGAATTCGGGTATAATTAAAATACTCGATTCAATTTTGGGTATTTTTAAAAATTTCCACATTATTTTTGCACCAATGCTACGGTACTCATACACCCAATGGTCTTGACAAATAACTTTAATCCTTTCATAAAATAATAAATAAAATCTGCTTGTGTCTATATATAGGAATGAAAATAGAACTTGAAACAATTAATGTGTGAAAATAAGATCAACTTGACAACAATTAATGTGTGAAGACAATTAATTTTAAAATCTTCTTCTGCGTAGATACTAAATTGTTTGGGGATGATAAAGGTGAAAAAAAAATCCCCTTAAGGACCAAATCTTCCAAAGGGATAAAGTTTGAGGATTGAATTTTACAATAACTCTATGTATTTTATTAATTAAATCCTAAAAGGATAAAATAAACCCGAGAGATAATTGAAATGATCGTCAAACTTTTGAAAGGGTGATGAGAGGATATTTTAAGCAAAAGAGGGTATCTTAATTTTTGAAAAGTGATGATAAGTAACTTACATTTAGTGATGGGGGAGTATTTATTAAGAAATAAAACCTTATGCTTTTAACTTAATTTTTAGTATATCGACAGTGAATAATAGGTTATTGTTACACTCCTGTAATTATTTGAGTACTAGTAAGTTTTTAAAAAATAAAAATAATAACAAAAAATAAAATTTTTTTGCATTTATAGTTTGAAAAATAAAATAAACAATTAATATTATCAAGTTAAAAAAAGATCAAATAACATTAAAAAGAACAATCAACACCCGCATAATAGTCAATCATCAGCATATTGGGGTTGTTTATTTATGACAAATCATAACTAACTAAGGTTATGTCAAATTAATTATTTTAAGAAAGAAATCCCAACAAAAGTAAAATGGGATTCTGTTGCTGTATATAAAAATTAAATAAACGAATACGATAAAACAGAAATGAATACAACCACATTTATTCTTCTGTCAGGAGTCCACGTTTTTTTTTTTTTTGTTCCCACTGGGTGTATTATTTTTGCACCAAATGCTACGGTACTCATAGACCCAATTGGCTTGGCAAATAACTTTAATCTTTTCATAAAATAATAAATAATATCTTCTTGTGTGTGTATATATAGGAATAGATATTGAGAATTTGAACTGCATACTTAATTGTGCTTGAGACATAAATGATTAGAGTAGTACTCATGGAGAAGTGAGGTCTATATAGCAACAACTTTGGTTTTTCAGTACTTGTAGTCCTTCTCTGATTCATTTCTTCCTTTTCCATAAAAACACACCATAATATCACCTTAGATGAACATGCTCTTCTTGCACTCAAAGCTCGTATCACTTCCAATCCTCTTAACCCTTTGTCAAACAACTGGTCCTCAACTACATCTTCAGTGTGTGATTGGGATGGAGTCACCTGTAGCTCTCGACACCCACAAAGAGTCATTTTCTTGCATATCTTTAACATGAGGCTTACAAGAAGTTTATCTCCTCAAATTGCAAATCTATCCTTCCTTGTTTCTTGAATTAAGCTGAAACAGTTTCTTTGGTCTTATTCCTCTCGCTATATTTCACCTTCCAAAACTTCGAGTGTTAGACTTGTTAGTCAACTCTCTAGAGGGTACAATTCCTCAAGAGATCGAAAAACTTAATTACTAAAATCATTGAATTTCAGTGCTAATAGACTCTCAGGATCTTTGCCATCAGAAATATTTAACATCTCTACTTTAGAATCTCTGAATCTTTTCGGAAATAGATTGTCAAGTAGTCTTCCAAGTCACATCCCCTATCATAGACTTCAAAGACTCAAAAAGCTTGACGTATCTGCAAATAATCTAGATGGTGAAATACCAAGGAATTTATGCAGTTTTTGAAGCTTCGGGTGTTAGACTTGGGTTCCAACTCTTTTGACGGGGTGATTCCCAAGGAAATTGGAAAGATGGGGATGCTTGAAGAGCTACATCTATTCAACAACAATTTGAAAGGTAAAAATATTCAAAAGTAGAACTTCTTTGGATTTGACACTTAGAAAGCTCTATGTTTTACAATTAATTAAAACTTTAAACGTTCTTAATTATTTGCAATGTCACAATTGTATATCTATATATCAGTTTTTTTTTTCCTATTTTTTATTTGGCTTGCTAATTTTCATCAAAGATCACATTAGTTTTTCATTTTTCTAATAAAAGGGACATAAGTATTTCTAGGCAATATAATACATTCTTAATAAATTTGAAGAAGATGAGTAAGATACTAGGGTTGGGGGTTAATTTTTTTTGTTTTTACTATTTTATTCTTAATGTTTTAAAATTCGACATAATGATTATATTTTATAAGTTATAACATGTTAACTATTAGGGAAATAGGTGAATTGTATCCCAAAATATTTTTGTCTTTGAACTAAATCTTATTCTTTTTAAAATTTTAGGGTCTTTAAACATTTTTCGCTTTGTAAGATGGATCCTTTTGATTAAAAAAAAAAATTGACAAGGGATTTTTTTAATTTTAAAAACTTTGTTAGAAAAGTCACTTTTTCTACTTAAAAATACTTATCTTACAACTCAAAAAATATTTGGGGTCTAAAGAGTTAAATATAAATATTAAGGACCTATGTTCTAAGTTAAAAATAATTTAGGTCGAAATTGTCAGATAGTCTTTCAACTAACATTTTATATATATCATAGACTTTAAATACTCAAATTTTTGGACCTAACATTTATTCATTCAGGTGAAATACCCAAGAAAATTGAGGAAATGGGGATGCTTCAATGTCTTGTTCTATCCAACAACCACTTGACGAGTAAAAATTTGAAATTATCTTTTTTTGATTTGACATTTAGAAAGATGCATTTTTTGAAATTAATTAAAACTTTAAATGTACTCAATTATTTGCCCAAAAATGGGAAATATCATTATACATGCATCAATGTTTTGTTTCTATTTTTGTTAAGTAAGGAAATTTCCCCAAAAACCATGTTAATTTTTTTTCTCTAATAAATGGGACATCACTTGAATATTTCAAGGCAATATAATACATTCTTGATAAATTTTAGAAAGAAGAGTTAAGAATTTAGTGATTGGGTTAGTACTATGAAAATTTTAATATGACAAAAGTCAAAATAAGAGTGTAATTAAAAAATTTACGTGACCAAAAGGACATTTTTATTAATAAGTCAAGATCTTTTTGACTACTTATAAGAAAGTGTTTTTCTAATATTACTTTTTTATCCAAGTCCCTTTTTTTTTCTTATGTTAATCTATTTTGTTTGGATGTAGTAGTTTAGAGGTGTTTTTCAAAATAAACACTTGTTTAAATGAAAAGACACTTTTTTTCCTTATTATTTTATTATTAATATTTTAAAATATATATTGATTTTATTTTATAAATTATAACATGTTAATTATTAGACAAATAGATGAATTTGGTCCCAAAATATTTTTGACTTTGAACTAAATATTATTCTTTTTTAACTTTTGGGATCTTCAAACATTTTCGAGTCGTAAGATAGATTGTTTTGATTAAAAAAAAAATCAAAATTGCCAGGGATTTTTTTTTTTTTAAAACAAAAGGCTTTGTTTGAAAAGTCACTTTTTCTACTTAAAAAGACTTATCTTACAACTTAAAAAATATTTGGGGTCTAAAAAGTTAAATATAAATATTATGGTCCAATGTTCTAAGTTAAAAATAGTTTAGGTCCATTGTCAGATAATCTTCCAAATAACATTTTCTATATATTATAGACTTTAAATTCTCAAATATTTAATCATTCAGGTGAAATACCCAAGGAAATTGGGGAAATGGGGATGCTTCAATCACTAGATCTATACGGTAACCATTTGACAGGTAAAAATTCAAAATTATCTTTTTTTGATTTGACATTCAGAAAGATGCATTTTTTGCAATTAATTAAAACTTCAAATGTACTCAATTATTTGCCAAAAATCGAGAAATATCATTACATTAGTGTTTTTTTTCTATTTTTGTTAAGCACGGAAATTTCACCAAAGACCATGTTAATTTTTTTTCTCTAATAAAGGGGACATCACTGGAATATTTTAAGGCAATATAATACATTCTTGATAACTTTTAGAAAGAAGAGTTAAGAAATTAGTGATTGGATTAGTATTATGAACATTTTAATAGGAGAAAAGTCAAAATAAGAGTGTAATTAAAAAATTTCGTGGTTGGAAAGACGTGTTTGTTATTAACATCTCTTTGGAAGAGTTTGCAATAAAAGTGCTTGCTTACACGGATTTTACAAGTATTTTTCAAAATAAAAACACATTTGGATGAAAAAAGTACATTTTTTATTTTCTAATCTTTTAGGATTTGATACGTTAATTATTTTTCATAAATGTTACTATTTTTTTAGTATGTTATTTGGGTACTTATTCGGCAGAAGAAAAAAGCATGGATACTGTTCCTGAATTTAGAAAAAACTTTAAATTATGAAAATGACCAATACATGCTATCTTGTCCAGAAATACGTTATAATCTGTATTAACTTGGAAGTTTTAAATATGTTTGTGTATACCAATATTGACTTTTAACAAATGTTTAGATACTAAATTTATTATTCTCACAAAAAAATAAATAAAATAATTTAAAAAAAAAAAAAAAAAAAAAAAAAGGAGTATAAAAACGGAACATGGACCTATGTTCTAAGTTAAAAATAGTTTAGTTCAATTTGTCAGATAATCTTCCAAATAACATTTTCTATATATCATAGAAAGTTAAAAAATTTCGTTGTTGGAAAGACATATTTGTTATTAATGTTTGCTTGGAAGAGTTTGTAATAAAAGTGCTTGGTTGGACTAATTTTAGAAGTTTTTTTCAAATAAAAACACATTTGGATGAAAAATGTACATTTTTTTTTTCTAATCTTTTAGGATTCGACACACTAATTATTTTTTATAAGTGTACATATTAAATGTTACTATTTAATAATATTTAATATTTAACATATTAAATGTTACTATTTTTTTAGTAAGTTATTTGAGTACTTATTTGGGAGAAGAAAAAAAAAAGGGTATTATTCCTGAAGCATCTGTTTAAAAACTTCTCAGTCTCATAATACATAGAATTAGTAATGTGTGTGAGTTGCTTTCTTCATTATATTAAAAACTTTACATTACTTTTGTGAGTTAATTCTCTAATTATATTACTTTTGCTGTTTGAAATTGAATGTCTAATTAAAAGTTATCAATTTATTTTTCTTATTAATGTAATAAATTAATGAGTAGGTGGATGTAAATCCCTTAAATTAAGGAAGTTGTTAATGAAACTTTACATTAAAAATCTACCTATTTTAAGAAATAAGATATTCAATTTTGGATAACCTAAAATAAAAATAAGGACATTCAATTCTAGATTTAGAGATAATATTTTTTCTTTGAGAATGAAAATATTATAATTTCAGCCCCAATATTTTTCATTAATATACCGGTTTTATTTTCCACATTATTTTTTAGGATAGCTACTTGTATGTTGTGTTTAGAGTACTTTATAATATTTTGTATCCAATTTATTGGCAGGTAAATTTCCTCAAGAGCTCAACAACTTGCAAAACTTGAGGTTAATTTATTTGCATGATAATGACTTTAGTGGTTCAACAACAAAAGTATTTTTCAACATGTCAATGGTTTTAATGGGTATTGGCATTGATTTGTATCACTTGTCGGAAATTCATCCTCTATTAGTTATGCATCCCAACTTAAAAGTATTCCGTCTTCAATATAAGGGTATTGAAGAAGCTATACCTACACAAACCATCTCAAATGCCTCCAAACTAACTTTTTGGAACTTTGGGGAAACAAATTCACAGGTCCTATTCCTGATACCATTGCCAATATGAGTAATTTAAAGTTTTTATCTCTACCTAGTAATCAGTTGATCGGATCAATTCTACCTTCCATCAAAGCTTTGAAAAAGCTCCAAGTCTTTTGGTTTTATCAAAACAACATAAGCAGACGCTATCTTGAAAATGTGTGTCAAATGAAGTGTTTGGAAGATGTAGATTTCAATCAAATCCAAATCCAAGAGTCCATTCCAGATTGCATAGGTAATGCTACTTCTATCCTCTGGCTCGACTTGACTTCAAACTTCATAAGTGGCTCTCTAACTACCTCAATTGGCAAAATGGCATCCCTGGAAGCATTGACATTGTCCTATAACAAATTATCTGGCACAATCCTTGATTCGATTACAAAACTTCCATACTTGAGCCGTTTGAATCTACCCCACAACAATCTAATTGGCCAACTTCCCAAATTCTCTTCTTTGTAATCAAGAACTATTTCGTTCTATTTCATATCTGTTTGATTTGTTGCATAGGTATAAATTTCTTATTCTTTCTAATTTCTATATTTTTGTGATATTTTCTCTATCATAAGATTCGTCATTCTTTTAAATATAATTGAGATGAACATATTCAAGAGATGGAAACAAATCAAATGCAGAAAATGGTGAACTACTAGTAGTATTTAGGCTATCAGATTCTTGTGCAAAATGACACGTGTAAGGATTATCCGTTGGGGTTACTTTGCTACAGAAATAGTAGTCAAAAACATCATTAAGTCCTTGAGACATCATGATGAAGGAGCAATAATTTCCTCACAGTAATACTAGGAAACAGTAAATCTGGAAAAAGACAACCAAAATTAGTATAAATCTGCCTTCTTGTTAACAATACTGGTAATTGTTAGGATTTGAAAATCTTCATTTGAAATAAATAGGCTAAAGAAACCTGAAAAAGGGATTTTACTCAACTTGCCTCTTCATTTCTTCCACTCTGTTCTCTTGACTCCTAAATGCATTCTTGGTTTCTTCAAGTTCTGCTACGTACTGTTCTATATTTCCATTCGTCTTCACCTTCAAGGCTAGGGTTAACGGATGCAACCTTTTCACTCTTTGAATGAACAAATTCAGCAGTGCCCTTAAGTGCTTGTAGAAGTTGTTCCAAGATAGAAACTGCTGCTGCCACCTTATCCTGCGTAACATCCAGTACCTTTCGTGCCTCGGAAAGGTCATTCTCAAGAGAAGCCATCTCCTTCTTCAGTTTATTGCAATGGTTTTTTAACTCTTCCTTTTCACCATTTACCTTCCTATTTTCAGCCTTAATTTTTCTACCAATTTATGGGTTTCTTCATTATCCTTCTCCATCTCAGTAATCCTCTGTTTCAGGCTGAAAGAATCTTTTGATAGGAATTCTACTATTAAGTTTATGTAATATACTGAATGTACAAATTTTTTGCAGAAAATAAATGGTCACCGAGATTTAACAAAGTTTACCCCATTGGAGTATATCCAATATTAGGCTACGTCCTCAAAACCAAGCCAAGTTGCAAAATCCACTAAGATAAAAACATTACAATGGATGTAGTATAGAACAATAGAATCCCTCTAGTCTATCACTACCCTATACTAAGTTTTACCTTACAAACTCACAACAAGAATCCCTCTTGCGTATATCGCAACATCTTCGAGAATCCCTCTGAAGATGACAAAGCCTCTTCCAAAGCCGAACTCTCCCTGAGTTCTGAAACTGTTCCACTGACACTCCTGTAACAGTTTGCTATAGTGAAGTACATATACTCTTCCTGAGTCGTCTATCATAAATATTCTCCCGAATATTTATAAATATTTTCAGGAATGATTTCTCAGCACGTTGTTCAATCATCATCAATCTTTATCACTCAAAAATAGCAATGTAGAAAGATATATGAGAGATTCCTTTCTAAAAGATACTCACAATATATTATTAAATATGGAAATATTAAATTTAGATAAATATGTAAATATCAATTTAGAATAATCAACCAAGAAATATTTATTTCATAAATTTTAATCCAACTCAACCACTGATTTGATCAATCTGTAAACTCATAACCAATACATTAATATCCTAATGAATTTTCAAATATCGAAATAATAGTTATCCTAATGAATTTTCAAAAATCGAAATAATAGCTAACACAAATATCTAACACAGACTTAATACCATTCCGTTTCTCCTTACCCGATTCTTTCCTAGCCACATCCCTCTCAACTGTAACTCGCTCAACTGAATCTCCATATTGGTTTATTTCAGCTGTCAAGTTCTTGATTTGTTCCTTCTGAGCATTGGAGGACTTTTCATTCTCTGAAATAGTACTCAATTCAGATACTTGCTTTTCTAATCCAACAATTTCATTTTCCATTCTAAGCTTGTCCCCAGCAATTTGTCTTTTCTCAGCTTGAATGTGCACCATCTTATGCTTATCGTCACAAATCTTTTTCAATGCCACATCCAAATCCTTCTCAAGTGAACCCTTTTCTTCAATCAAGTTTTGGAGCCTCCTCTCTCTGTAATTCTTCTCCCTTACCAATTCATCTATCCTTCTTTTCATCTCATTTTCCTTCTCTACACCCTCAGCATCCCTCTTCTCTAACTCAGCCACATAACTACGCAACTTTTCCTCCTCATGTCTGAAATCTGTCAGCATCCTTTTAAGTCCAGTCACTGTGTTTTCTAATCCATCTCTTTTCATGACTTCCACATTCTTCTCTTCATTGATCAACTCTTTCTCCCTAACAATCACCTTAATTTCCTTCTTCGTTCCCTCGATTGCCTTTTCTGCCCCAACCAAACTATTCTCTGACAGAGTTGTCATTAGTAATCTGGCACGATCCAAAATTCGATTACAAAACTTTCAAATCTGAGAGAGCTGAATCTATCCCACAATAATTTAATTGGTCAACTTCCCAATTTCTCTTTTTTATAATGAAGAACTAATGTTTGATAAATAATATTTTTTCTCTCATAAGATTTGTCATTTTTCAGATATTAGAGATATTAATCTTATTATCCAAAAAGTTAGTATAAATGTCATGCCAGATAATTACTGCTTTTCTGTGTTCTTTGAAGTTCATTAAAGTCTTATTAAATTCTTTGCCAAAAGGTCATTTCGGAATTTTAAACTATTACTCTGCTAAAGGCGGTTATAACAAGTTAAACTATTACTTTTTTCAGCATTATTATAGTCCAGACTATATTTATTTTTATTTCTAGTATAATCCAAAACTGAACAAATAGAATGCATAGATAATATATCGGTTAAAATCTGTCAAAAAAATTTTCTTTCTTTATTGAATGCACTTTAGGCTCAATATAAGAGGGTATCAAGGAGATTCGATCTCGGAACCTTTGTGATAGGGCTAAAGAGTAGTCTCCGGGTCACTCCAAAACCGTGATGACGTTAGTGGTTGCAACCTGAGAAGAAAGAAAGCAGGTCATCAAAGTGGGCTGTCGCCCGAGGAAGAGCTCTGTTGCCTAAATCAATATTCTGAGTGAGTAATCTTGTGTAGTTAACTTCAAAAACACTGTCCTTGTCCATAGACTGATTATAATGTGACTATATATATAGATGAAGTAAGTTACCTCTTAGATTATTACTCTTCTATTACGTGATAGTAGGGAATTAGGAAAATTGTGAAAACATTACATATCCCACCAATTGCTCCAGGAATCGTGGAGTTTCCCTTGGTTGAGATATCCCTCCATTCACGAATTTGGTCGAGAGCGACAAGCTTGCTAATCTACCTTTAGACCAATTTCGCAACCTGTCCGTGGACATCGAGGGTCTCAACTATCTTTTCTAGGATGTCGAGCCGAGTGACCGTAGGCTCATGGGAGATGTTAGGAGTCGAGCACAATTGGTCGTGGCATGGAAGATGTATACTAAAGTTCCTCTGTTCTAAAATTTAGCAAGGAATTGTAGATAGACAATTAATGATTCTTGAATCAACTATCCATAAGGAGGCATAGATTCAATCATTAATAAAAACTTCAGAGTTGAGAAAATATCTTTTGATATAAATTTCTTTTTAGGAAAGTCTTTCCGCCAATGTCCGATTTGTCCACAAGAAAAACATTCCCTTGGCTTGCAATCACTATATATATGAATTTCCAATGAGGCTTGAGATGATTTCTCCTGCTTATCTGTAGAATGATTTTCTCCTTCCTTTGAGTCCTCTTTCGTTTAGGCTTGGGCTCAACAGGAGAAATCTTTTCTAAAAACTTTGGATCGTTTTCAATCTTTTCTACATTATCCATTTCCTTTAAGAATTCTTCCTGTGAAGGAAATCTACCATCAAGAGGTAATACCCTCTTAGCAAATTGTAAAATGAATTCAAGGAATATGATGTAGAAGTCTTAAGATTGAATATAAATATGTATATATAAATATATATATATATATATTATATATCTATTTATATATATATAAATAAATATTTATATATATATATATATTTTTATATATAACTTTCCTTGTCTTGTGAACATTAAGATCTTTACCTTCATTATAAATCTTCAAATCCTTGAGAGCGAACTCTCAATAGGAAGATTCTTTAGCTAACTTGATACTCGCTTAGGAGTTTGAGATTTCCGATTCAACCCTTATTCTGAATCTGGTTCTAAGAGATTCATCGATCTTCACAAAATTATCCTCATCTTCATAATTATGAATCAGTGATTTTGACATAAGATTTAACATCAAGAATTTAAATTCTTTGTTAATATCTTTCCATGCCATATGGGAGTCCTTTTGTTCTTTAGTAGAATTTTATTCTTTTATAAAAATAGACCGTGGATGTAGAAGTTATTGATATTGTTCCACATTTAGGACTTTAAGCAATTCTCTTTTCTAGTCTAGTTAACTGGCTCTAGTTAACTTTCTTTTTAAGAGAAAACTGACCATTAGACAAAAAGAGATCCTACCAAAACTATTCTGAAAATGTAAAAAAAAAAAAAATCTTTGAAAAACATAAAACATATAAAACATGCAATGTAATGTGATAAATAAACACATTGTTCTTTTCATATTATCTTAGACTATAGTTGTTCCTCCCACTATAATCAATAACATGGCGGCTTAGCATATTGATCTGTACAACGAATGCACCAATATCTAATGACCACATTTGGCTCTTAGAAAACGCCATAGAGCTATGTAGACAGGCTAATACTTTTCTAAGTTGAGAGTTTAACCATTACTTACTAAAAAACTTTTAGTTAATCGATCTAGAGAAGTTCCAATGATTGGCTAGCCACTGTCATGATAAACTATGGATAATCTAGCATTAGTGCCTCCAACGATAGGCTGGCCGACACCAACACTTATCCTCGAAAATAGCTTTTAATTTGTCTGTTAATTTCTAGGTTCTTACGGACAACCGTCCTATAGGTGGTCACACGAGGTGATGCGAGAAAGCCATAACCCATTAACACAAATAAGTAATGGAAGCCATGAGTCCAAATTAATGTACCCTCCCCCACTCAATCTTTTATTTGAGGAACTTAATAAGATATAATCTTGGTTTTATTTCTTAAGAAAACATAACTCAATTATATATCTATGTTTAAAATATAACTTTAAACAAATATAATTTCTAGAGTTACTTCAATTTTATAAAACCTTATATTTTATTAATTCTTTTAACAGTTTATATTGTAGGTTATGACTTTTAGAAATAATAGCCCATAATTTTATTTTGTTAAGTCAAGGATAGAAAAAATTTAATAAAATTATTGAGGCTATTTCTAATTTTCAAAATAACCATATTTCTATTTAAGAATTTTAATTTTCGTTCTTATAATTATTTTCTTGATTTCTTAGTTATCACAACCAAATCAAATAATTATTTCAAGAACGTTCCTAATCTAGGTTTCCCATAGGAATGATGTACATCACAATATAAAACAAAGCATAAAAATTAAATTCATGTTTTCTAGTTTTAATCCTATGTGATCAATTAATCAAACAAATTGATTAATAAGTGATCATGTTTATTATCCTAAGGGTGGCTTCTAATTTATTTTCAGGTTTTCAATATCACAAAAATATAAAGTATAATAAATAAATTGCATAATGCATTGGCCTAAAAGAACTCTAATTAAAAACTCCCTAATGGGCTAATAAAAAAAACATAAGTCAAAATTAAAGACTAAATAAAATTTTATTCAAGTCCAATAATAATTAATCTTATGGACCTATGTCCAAATTCATTATAAGACTAAACAAAATAACTAATTAATATTATTCAAACTCAAATAATTAATTTCAACGATTAATAAAATCCTCAATTAATTATTAATGCTATCAGGAATAAAATTAATTTGTTCTCCAATCTTCTATCTAAGAATGACATAAAATCATTCATGTTCAATAGGGCTAGATTAGGGTCCTTAAGACATAATGTTCATGACTCTATAAAATGACAAAAATTTCCTTACTATATAGTAGTAATTAACTCAGTCATGCTAAACACCTTCTATTATCACCATAAGAAGATGATGTACTCCATAATACATTGCGGTAGAAACAGAAGGCTTGTGGAGTTAAATCCCAACCCTTAGTCTTTGACCTACAGGTGTAATGACACATTTGCCCTTCTATGTAACACCCACCATTGAGCTTAGGTCTTGCATACTATCACCTTATTCAATAGCATCTACCATCCTTAGGTATCTAGTTCTATTACCATTGAATCACAATGAATACTCACTTGAAGAATATTCAGTACAATAACAATTGTACTACCGAGGCCTCAGGTTCAGTGATCGAACTAAGAACAACACACAAGGGGGCGATTAACCCATCTTATAAATATAATGCCATAAAGACCCTATTATATGAGTCTGTCTTAACTAACTAACTCCAAGTACCTAATATACAAGGCTATTGATCTCCATAATGTGATCTCGCCCATAGCATATCAAAGCAAAGGGAACTAGCTTCGCCAAACCACCAACCCATACTCATGTCATGGGGACGTGTCCACGCAGTAGCAACAATGAAATTAGTTCTCTCTTCTTTGAATGTACCTTTAGAGAACAATCACTGAATGGTCTTGTTCTACACATACAAAATGTGCTAACACATATGGTCCGGGAGCACTACGCAATGACTAAAGGTAAGTTACCCTACTTGAAGGAGACTAATGTGTTATAACCTTAGTTCAATGGAAAGCCCAATTCCATTAATCGGCCAAGAACTAATTCCTTATGATTTAAACTTCTGGTGATCCGTACCTTACTATGCTGAACGTCCCAACACACAGATGACCTATTTAAATCAATTTGGACCTTATTACATGATGTGCTAATATGTATTTATTTATAAAGATTATAGTCTTTTACCCATTATCTCAAAAAATGATGGTCTTTTTGGGCATAAATCCCGACACTGAGAAGTTCTTAGAAGCCTTAAGCATAGAATTTCTTTAGATGGCTAATGTTCCAAGGTCTTAGGAGTTGTTTGCCTCTGAGATCAACGAGCTTATAGCTCCCTCCTTTGTGGACCTCTTGGACAAGATAAGGTCCTTCCCATCTTTCTTGTAGCTTGTCCTTGTTTTCCAACATCTGACCTTTTGAGAACCATTTCTCCAATTGTGAAATGCTTTTCTTTCACTTTCTTGTTGAAAAAATTTGTAACATTCGTTTTACACTTTCTATCGCTTCCATTGCCTTATTTTTGACTTCTTCAAGGAGGTCGAGGTCTGCTCTTCTCTCCCCCTTGTTTCATACTGAATCATATTCGATCAATCTTAAGTACTTCATGCCAATCTCGACCGGCATTTTTGCCTCTGCACCAAAGCATAGGTTGAATAGTGTTTCTCCAATTACTTTCCTAGGCGTGGTTCTATATGTCCATAAGATGCTTGGAATTTCGTCTGGCCAGGAAGGTTTGTGACCTTCTCTTTCGAGCTCGGTGAGTCTTTTCTTATGACCCTCCAGGATGGTTCCATTTGTGACTTCAGCTAATCTATTTGCTTGGGGATAAGCTAAAGAGGCCAGCCTCTGTTCAATGTTCAAATTTTTGCAGAAAGTTTTGAATGGGTCACCAATGAAATGTCATGCATTGTCTGAAATAATAGCTTGGGGGATCCTGAATATGCAGGCAATGTTTCTCCACACAAAAGATTGGACTTTTGGCAATGAAATTATTGCCATTGCCTTAGCTTGAACTATTTGGTGAAGTACTCTATGACAACAATTAGAAACTGCACACCCCCCAGTAATTTTTGGAAAGGGTCCCAGAATATCAATACCCCAGATGTCAAAAGGTACCGATGTCTTAATGGATTGGTACCTTGTTGGCAGCACATGCGATTTGTTTTCGTGTAATTGGCAGCTTGTGCACTCTTGTATGGCTTTCTCAATGTCTAAAACCATTGAAGTCCAATAATACCTCGTCCTCAGTATTTTCTTGGCTACGGTCTTTGCTCCTATGTGCGATCCACATACTCCACTATGTACCTCCTTAATAAAACACTCCCCTTCTCCATTGCTTTTGCACTTGAGTAATGGCCATGTGTATGACTTTCTGTATATCTCGTCATCTCCTATTAGGAAGTAGCGAGGTGCCAATCTCCGCACTTGGCGAGCTTCTTTGGAGTCTTGAGGAAGGTTGCCATCTTTGAGGAATTTGGAGATTGGATATCTCCAGTCTGACTGGTCCTTTATAACCAAGTTCTCCACTTGGTTGATGCTAGGAGAATATAGTTGTTCCACCAATAGCTCTGTTCGTGTACCAACTATCTCTCGGTAGATTTTGGATAATGCGTCTGCTTCTGTATTTTGCTCTCTGGGTATTTGCTCGATGAGGAAATGCTAAAGTTTGGATGCTATATCCCTTACTCTTCTGAGATATTTAATCATGTTCTTCTCTCTAGCTTTGTATTCTCCAGCAACTTGGCTAGCTATAACTTGTGAACTGTTTTGACGTGCAATTTTTTGCACTTTGAGAGCTCTTATAAGTCTTAGACCTGCTAAGAGAGCTTCATATTCGAATTCAATATTCGAGGTTGGGAAATTGCACTTTACAAAGTAAGGGATTCTCACTCTCGTAGGGCTGATCAATACTATTCTTGCACCTGAATTTTTCTTTTCTGTGGAGCCATATGTGTACATAGTCGAGATATTATTTTCACAAGTGTTTTTGAGCACCAGTGGGGCTCTTGTGCATTCTTCTACAGAGTCTGAGAAAGCTTGAACTTTGATTTCTTTCCTTGCCTCAAATTCAATTTGATATCCCGAGAGCTCGAGAGACCACTTCATTGTTCTTCCCGATAGCTCAAGCTTTGCCAAAGCTTGCTTTAATGGCAAATTGGTTAACACTTTTATCGAGTAGGCTTCAAAGTATGGCTTAAGCTTCCTTGAGGTAATAATAATGAGGTACAAAAATTTTTCGAGGTCTGAATATCTAATTTCAGGACATTTGAGAAATTAAATTGGGAATTGTAAGCCTAACCTTTCTACTAGTAGCACCGAGCCGACTGCCTTCTATGTCGTAGTAAGGTACATTAAAATTTCTTCCCCTGACCTTGGAGAGACAAGTTGAGGGGGCTTACCTGGGAAGTCTTTCATTTTGCCAAAAGATATTTGGCAATCTTCAGTCCACTGAAAGTCGTTTGGCTTCTTTATGACATCATAGAATTTTCCTCCTTTGTACGCCATCTTGCAAATGAAACGCCCCAATGCCGCCATCTTTCCTGTTAGACTTTAGACCTCTTTGATATTTCAGCTGGGTTCCATGTCTAACGGTGCTTTTATTTTGTCTAGGTTGGCATCAATGCCTCGCTTCGACATCATGAAGCTTAGGAATTTACCCGTTGAGACTCTAAAGGTGCATTTTTTGTTGTTGAGCTTCATGTGGGCAGTTTTAAAGTCTAGAAAGACTCCCTAATATCCTCAATGAAGTCTTCAGAGGTCTTGGTCTTGATTACAATGTCGTCCACGTAGACCTCGATATTTCTCCTGAGTTGGTTTTTGAAAACCTTATGCATAGCTTGCTGGAATTCTGCCCCTGCATTTTTCAGGCCAAATGGCATCTTGGGATAGTAGTAGGTTAAAACCTTTGTAATGAACGAGGTCTTCTCCATATCTTCTATAGCCATTGGAATTTAGTTGTATCCCTTATAAGAATCCAAGAAACATAGCCACTGATATCCAGTTGTTGAATTCACCATTTGATCGATGCTCGAGTATGTTTAGGAGTCCTTCTGGCAGTGTTTGTTTAGAGTGGTAAAATCCACACATATCCTCCACATCCTTTCTTTCTTTTGCATGACCACTGGATTGGCCAACATTTTGAGTATACCACCTCTTTCAGGATTCCAACAGTGAGAAGGGCTTGGACTTCCTGAGCTATGACCTCATTTTGCTCTGGGGCGAAGGTTCTTTTCTTGTTTCACCAAATTGACTCCTAGTTTAAGTCTAACCTTGTGTTCCTCGATTTATTGGTCCACCCTTTTGAGGTCTCCAGGCAAAGACCTTCAGGTATTCTTGAAGGGAATCAACTAGTTTCCCTTTAATTTTAGGAAGTAACAGCTCTCCTATTTTTTTTCCCTTTCTCAAGGAATTCCAGGTTGAGGAAAACCTTTTGTAGTTTGCTGGCTACTGGAATTATGAAATCATCATTCCCTTTTAGGTCGATACAATCTTCTTGCTTGAGCTCCGTCGAGCTCTCCTCATTACCTTCGGCAAGATAACATTCCGCAGCGAGCTATCTATCCCCTTCTACGACAACCCAGGCATTTCCAACTTGGATCGTCATGCTATAATTTAGCAAAGAAATTTCTACTCTCAGGTCCATGACTCCTCTTTTGCCCAGGATTGCATTGTAGGTTCCAAGGGCATCGACCACCATCCAATCCATGACCTCAGTGACCCCACTACCATTCACGTAGATTGTAGTTGGGACCCATAGAATTCCATCTGTCGTGCTGAAATTAAAGCTGGTCAGCATGGTGCCTGACCTTATCAACGAGCTCCTGTCTATCCCCATCTAAGCAAATGAATTTTTGTACAAGACATTTACAGCACTCCTATTGTCCACCAGTATCTTACGCACCATGAAATCCTCGATCAGGAGAAACACCATCAGGGGCTTTTAGTTTTCCCCTCGAGCTCATTTTGACCTTTGTTCAATAGAGTTTATTTTGCCAACTGGAGGTCCCTAATTGTGTGGAGCTGTCGGAGGTGGTTTTGTCGAGCCCGTGTGCCTTGCCAAAAACTCTTGTAAGTGGCCTTCCTTGACTGACCTCTCTATTTCGCGCTTGAGGTCAAAGCAGTCCTTAGTTAGGTGGCCATGGTCTTTATGATAGCGACAGAACTTGGCTAGGTCTCACTTGGCCTAGGGAGTTTTGAGAGGTCTTGGTGATTTCAAGAGACCCTTGTTCTCCATGACCACAAATAATTCCGCTCTTGGGGTCGTGAGAGGAGTGGTCACCAGGTCTGGAATGGTTTCTTCCTTACTGTTTGGGGATCCTCCCTTTAGGTGTGGGACCTTCCTATCTCTTTTCGAGATCTGAGGGCTTTTTGGACCCCCTTTGTTGTCTTTGTCAGTGGCTGAGGTAAAACCAGGAATCTTCTTCTAGACTGCTGTTTCTACACCCTTTATCAATTTTTGAAGGAGTGTTTGTGACGCAGATCTGGTAGCAGATCAAGGTGGTTTGGATGCGGGGCATGCTCTAGTTCAACAAGTTTCGGCTCCACCATCAGCTCCACGACGTCCAGATCGTTTGAAGAAGAGGACGTGAGCTGTTTAAAACACCAAATTGATGTCGGGCATGTTTCCTGAGGTGATTGAAACGAGCTCGGATTGGGCTCAAATCTAACTGGGTGACCCGGAACGGCCCAATGAACCAAAGTCATAGCTTTGCTATGGTGTAAGTCATTTTTCGGCCATCCGGAGTCGTTTGGATGGAGTTTTGGGTAATTTCTGTTTTCAATGGCATTATAGTAATTTTACGGTTTTTAGTGATAGTTTCGTAATTTACTATTTTCTAGTGGTATTTTTGCAATTTCTTTACCATTCATTTCCTATTAGGGTTAGGTTTTGTTTTGGCTTTACGAATTGTTTTCACTGGTCGTTTTCCGCAGTTTTGATGAATTAAAGTTGGCTCCTTTTTTTTCGATTTATACAATTTACGATTACCCAAAAATTTGTTCGTCGCTCGATTCAATTTTCGTCTTCTAACTACTTGCGTTGCACGTTTCTGAACAAGAACGAACCTTAAGGTTCGATCTTCCGATTGCATCTATTGGTATCAGAGCCTAGATCTGCCATGGCAGAAAGTAATCTCGAACAGAACCTTGCTGCATTAGTCGAAGAAATACAACAGGATCGGGAAGAGTCTAGGCACGATAGGGAAGAGTTGCGAAGAGATATGCGGCTCGAGAGGGAGAGTCATGAACGACAGATACAGGATTTGACACAGATGGTGCAACACCTAACAACAGACCGACAACTAGAACAGCCTAAATTTGACGGATTGAGACAAGGGGTGGACGTCGAAGTTGAGGAAGAAGTTGGGAGGTTGCCACTTGAGCACCCTAGGGTTCGATCGAGGGGAATGAGGGGCAGCTACCAACCGTCAAGGGACAATGAACGTGAACCAATCGTTCTACTTCAGGATCTTGGGTTTAAGATGGAAGTCTCGGAATTTTCAAGAGGGTTGGCACCTGAAGAGTTAGATCGGATGAGCTCCGTGGAAGAACTTTTTTCGTTGAAAGAGGTTCCAACGGAAAAGAAAGTATCTTTGATGGCGATGAGGTTCAGGGATAGGGCTGTCGCGTGGTGGCAATCCTTCAGATATCAGAGATACCTAGATGGGCTTCCAGTTTTGGACAATTGGGGGGAGTTCAAAAGAGAGATACGCAAGGAGTATCTGCCCTTCAATTACCATCAAACTATGTTCCAGAATCTTCAAAGCATGACGCAGGGTTCTCGGAGCATCGAAGAATACACGTTTGAGTTTTATAGGATGGTGGCGAGGAACCAATTGCGCGAAACTCAGGAACAGCTTGTGGCAAGTTATCTCCATGGGCTACAACCTATTATTCAGGATGCTTTACAGGTCCATACCTTTACCACTATCACGGAAGCCCAGACGAAGGCACAAGTCGTGGAGAAGAGTCTAGCGAGGGCTAGTGGCAGAAGTGTTGGATTTGGAAGAGGCTTTCCTCCTCCCCATGTTTCACCAGCAAGTAGCTCTTCGTCAACATGTATGGGTAGTTCTTCAGCCCAAAATCAATTCGGAAGAGCTATTGCACAGCTCGGCCAATGGTTAGTTAATGCTCCGAATAAGCCTACCACCAATAACAAAGCTAATATGAAGTGCCATAGATGTCAGCAGCTAGGGCACTATGCGAATGAATGTCCGAAGCTAAGGTAGCAATTATTGATTCAGGAGGGTGCCGATGATGAATCTGAAGAGTATATTGGTGATGATGTGTATGAAGAGGTGGATACGTGTTATGTCGCACCTGAGGATATCTGAGGAGATAGTTTGGTTTTGAGGAGTATTTGTTTAGCTCCCAAATCCGATAAAGATTGGAAATGGAGAAACATCTTCACAACTCGGTGCACAATTAAAGGGAAGGTATGCCGTGTGATTATTGATACAGGGAGCTGTGAGAATGTAATCTCACGAACGGCAGTGCAAAAGCTTCAGTTGAAGACGGAACCTCATCCAATGCCTTACCACTTGGGGTGGTTAAATAATGATACCGAGGTCAGGGTTTCAGAGCGGTGCCGGGTGGAATTCTCGTTTGGACCTCAGTATTCTAGCACTATTTATTGTGATGTCATCCCAATGGATGCCTTCCATTTACTACTCGGTAGGCCATGGCAATACGACAATCATGTGACCTATGATGGATTCACACACTGTTATACTATCAATCGAGGGCCAAAGAGAGTGGTTCTTCAGCCCATGCGAGAAGGAATGGTTGATAGTAAGAAGACAATTATTTTCCTGCCACAGAAGGAGTTTGAAGAAGAGGTAACTGAGTCCGAGTTTTCTTTTGCTTTAGTTGCGACTGACTTGTTGACATCGGATAGCAGTGAGGCCGAGATGGAGATTCCAGAACAAGTTCAAGAGTTGTTGACTGAATTTGCATACTTGTTGTCGGATGAGTTACCGACTGGGTTGCCTCCGTTGAGAGATATCCAGTAACAGATAGATCTAATGCTGGGATAGATCTATTGCTGGGTTCTATCCTTCCGAACAAGGAGCATTACCGAACGTCCCCACAGCAACATGAGGAGCTAAAGCGACAAGTTACAGAGTTACTTGATAGAGGATTTATCCAGGAGAGCATCAGTCCCTGTGCGGTGCCTGCTTTGTTGTACCGAAGAAGGATGGCACATGGAGAATGTGCGTGGACAGCTGCGCCATCAATCGTATTACTATCAAGTATCGATTTCCAATGCCATGACTCGATGACATGTTGGACCAGCTCAGTGGGGCGACTATCTTTTCGAAGATAGAGTTGAAAAGTGGCTACCATCAACTCCGAATCAAACCTGGAGATGAGTGGAAGACGGCTTTCAAGACGAAGGATGGGCTCTTCAAGTGGCTGGTCATGCCTTTCGAATTCTCGAATGCACCCAGCACATTCATGAGGGTCATGAATCAGCTCTGCGTCAGACTCCCCCTCCTGGCTGAGGGATTGAGAGAGTTGCTACGGGATGATGCAGATTTCGGTCCTATTGTGAAAGCCATGGAGCAGCAGGAACGATGTGATTATGTGCTTCATGATGGCTATCTTTTCCGAGGTAACTGCTTATGTATTCCTGACACGTCATTGAGATTGTTGATCATTCAGGAATTGCACTAGCAAGGGCACTTCGGCGAAGACAAGACAGCTGGCTTGATCAAGGAGAAATTTTACTAGCCGGGAACTGACAAGAGTGCCCAGGATTTCGTTAAGCGATGCCGAGTTTGTAAGGTGTCGAAAGTAGGGGGCACTAATTAGGGTCTTTATACACCTTTACCCATTTTGGAAGAGCCATGGACGGATGTGTCAATGGATTTCGTATTGGGTTTGCCGCGAACGCAGAAGGGGTTTGACAGCATCATGGTCGTGGTGGATAGGTTCAGCAAGATGGCTATCTTCATTGCTCGCAAGAATTCTATGGATGCGAGGAAAATTGCCGACTTGTACTTTGGGGATGTGGTGCGGAGATTTGGATTGCCCAGGAGTATCCTGTCTGACCGGGATACGAAATTCATGACCCATTTTTGGCAAGAGCTTTGGACGCACATGGTGACTACTTTAAAGTTTAGCAATCCATAACATCCACAAACGGATGGATAGATGGAAGTGGTGAACCGCACCTTGGGGAACATGTTGAGCTCACAGGTCATATCTTTTGGGACTTGTTATTCTGTGCTTGCAAGGATTGAAATAAAATTTAACTGCTTTGTGAATAGGTCCACCAAATTTTCTCCTTTTCAGATTGTTTTGGGTGAAATCCAAGTGGTCCTCTCGACCTTGCTATTCCAGATCATGGTTCGGCTCCAAGGAGGGTGGAGGATCGCCTGGTTGATCTACGGTCTATTCATGCAACTGTCAAAGAAAACTTGGAGGAAGCTTATGCTTAGTACAAGTTGCATGCAGATCAGTCTAAGCGAGATGTCCAGTTTGAGGTAGGTGATCTGGTTTGGGTTACTCTGTCCAAGGAACGATATCCTACTGGTGAATATCACAAGCTCAAGGACCGGAAGGTTGGCCCATGACAAATCTTGGAGAAACTTGGCGTCAACGCTTACTGAGTCGAATTACCGGACGAGTTCAGCATCTCCAATGTTTTTAATGTGCAGCATCTTACGGTTTTCCATGGTGATGATCCGAGCTTGAGGACAAGCTCCAACCAGGAAGGGGAGTCGACGCAGAGCTGGTAGCAGATCAAGGTGCTTCGGATGTGGGGCATGCTCTAGTTCAACAAGTTTCGGCTCCACCATCAGCTCCACGACGTTTAGAACTTTTGAAGAAGAGGAAGTGAACTGTTCAAAACATCGAATTGATGCGGGCACATTTCCCGAGGTGACTGAAACGAGCTCGGATTAGGCTCAAATCTGACTGGGTGACCCGAAACGGCCCAACGAACCAAAGTCACTGCAATGCTCTGATGTAAGGCCTTTTCCGGACATCCGGAGTCATTTTGATGGAGTTTTGGATAATTTTCTGTTTTCAGTGGTATTGTCGTAATTTTACAGTTTTTAGTAACAGTTTTGTAATTTACTATTTTCTAGGGGTATTTTTGCAATTTCTTTACTATTCGTTTCCGATTAGGGTTAGGTTTTGTTTTGGCTTTAAGAATTGTTTTCGCTGGTCATTTTCCACAGTTTTGATGAATTAAAGTTGGCTCCTTTTTTTTTTATTTACACAATTTACGATTACTCAAAAATTTTTTCTCGCGTGATTCAAGTTTCATCTTCTAACTACTGACGTTGAAGTTTGATTAGATCGAATTTTCAATCAGGTTCCTTTTCTTTTTGTTTCTTGTTTTGCACGTTTCTGAACAAGAATGAACCTTAAGGTTCTGTCTTCCAACTGCGTCAGTTTGTAACTCCTTAATGGTTTTCACTGGCTCCCTTGCCAGTCTGAGGGCTATATATCCCCCTTGCAATCCTTGCTTGAAGGCAGTGATGTAGATTTCATCATTCTATTGCTCGATCTCCACTGCCTCATCATTGAAGAGATTGTAGTAGCTTCTTGTGCTCTTTTCAAACTTTTGTTTGATGCTGAAAAGGTCATTGATGTCCTTCTCACATCTCTTGTTGCTCTTCTAATTTTTCAAAAGCAACTCTTTTATCTGCATCCAACTCAAGATACTTGCTTTTGGGATGCCTTTGAGCCAAGATTGTGCTTTTTTGGTCAATGTGGACCGAAAAGCATGGCATTTGACATAGTCAGGGTATTCGAACATCTCCAAATAGGACACATGTTCATCTATGTGCTGCAGTGGTTCCCCCGTGGCATGGTACTTCGCTGCCACTTGTGGGGCTTTGAACCCTTGCGGCATTTGAGCGGTCTTGATACTGTGGACAAATGGCGAGGGCTCTATGACACCCACATTGCTCTGTATCTTGTGATCTTCATTTCTTTCCTAATTGGCTGTGGGAGTCACTCTCCTCAGTGGATTGGGGGCTACCCCTCAAGCGTTGTTGCCTGTCTTTTCGATAAGGCGTCGTAAAGGTGGTATCCTTTCTCCAAAAGGAGTTCTCATCAAGCTTCTATGCTCTTCATGTCTAGTCTCTTATTTGTAACCTCGCGATATGGCAACTCGGTTGAGCCTAACTTGTAGGTCATTACCTCTCCCATTGGTTAGGGTTTCCCTGAGATAGGTCATAGGAGCTAACCTCCCCCCCTAGGACCTCTCCTGTGCTCGATCCACCTCCCGACCTCCTGTCATTCCTTGCATTTGAGGGCGGTGGCTAGTGAGGTTGTGTGCTGCCTACTTAATTTTAAGGTAATTATTATAATTGAGAGATCATATCATATCCTGCCAATTGCTCCTAGAATTGTGGAGTTTCCCTTGGTTGAGACATCTTTCCATTCACGTCTCTGGTCCAGAGCTTTAAGCTAGTTAACTGACCTTTAGACCAACTTCACGACCTACCCGTGGATGTCGAGGGGCTCGACTATCTCTTCTAGGAGGTCGCGCCGAGCGATCGTAGGCTCATGGGAGATGTTAGGAGTCGCGCACAATTGGTCGTGACATGGAAGATGTATGAGATGGATTGGAGCTTATCGGGTTGAAGGTCGTGGTTTGGTAAGACCTCTCTTGAGCTCATTTAGGAAGTCAATGATCCAAGAGGTCGGTGGTAGCCGGTCACTGCCCATCTTTCTTGATTGACTTCGTGAGTTTGACTTTCATGTATTGAAGTTTGAGGCCTTGAGCCCATTTCGGTTGACTCTGTCCAGCTCATGCCCATTTTAGTTGACTTGTCTGGATCGTGTCCGTTTCTCCCATATTTCTACGCTCGCCACTCCATCCACTACTCTGTTCGAAAGGGACCTGAGTAGAGAAAGTCAACTATGAAGTTTCATAGCTTAGAAATTAACTTTTGAATTGTGTTGAGTTTTTTTATCTTTTTTTACCTCTCAAATCTCAACCACATATATTCATAAGCGGAGTTAATTTTTTTGGTTCTTATAGGTTGCATTATTTCCTTTTCACTTTATGTATAGATAATATATAGGTTAAAATCTGTCATTTTTCTCTCTTTCTTTCTTTATTGAATATTGTCGTTGTTCATGAATGCACTTTAGGCTCAATCTAAAAGGATATTAACGAGATACGATCTCGGAACCTTTTATTTCTAGCCTCGCCACTCCATCTACTAAGCTATCCTAAAGAGACCTGAGTAGAGAAAGTCAACTATGAAATTTCATAGCTTAGAAATTAACTTTTTCATTTTAATTAATTATTCGTTACATAAGTCTTTATCATCACGCTGTGATGTGTTTTTTTTCCTCTCAAATCTCAACCACATTTATTCATAACCGGGGTTAATATTTTTGGTCTTTATTGGCTGCATTATTTCTCACAAGTTCCATAACTAACTTGGAGTGTAATATTTATTCGTGGAAAATTTAGAAATCTTTTCGTTATATATGTGTTGGGGTCCAAAAAATGTGGACTGGGTCACCCCACAGATCCTGATAAAGCTAAACTATCAGCAGCCTGAGAAAATTAGAGAAAACGGTCACCGGAGTGGGCTGTCGCTCGTTGAAGAGCTCTGATGCCTAAGTTAGTATTTTGAGAGAGTTTTTGGTAAAGACAGTTCTCAAATTCTGAGAGTCTTCAACATCCCCTTTTGGACTGATTGTGTGTTTTGTTTAAGTAGAGAGAGGAAGTTAGTTACCTCTTGGATTGGGGCTCTGCATTACGTAACAGTAGTTAATTAGGATAACTGTGGGATTATATCGAATCTCGCCAATTGCTCCTAAGATCATAGAGTTCCCTGGGATCAGAGATCTTGCCATTCTTGTCTCTCAGGGTCTCGAACGTCTCTTCTGGTGAGGTCGCGCGGAGTGATCCTTGGCTCCAAAAAGTGATTAGGAGTCGTGCACCATTGGTCGTGGCATGGAAGATTTATGAGTCGGATTGAAGTTTTCCAGGTCAAAGTCGGGGTCTGACTAGACCTCTACTAGAGCTCATTCGGGAGTTTAGTGACCTCAAGGTCGGTGACCTGGGAGTTCAGTGGTAGCAAGTCACTGCCTACGTGTCCTCATTGACTCTGTGAGCCTGGCTTTCAGGTATTGACTGTATGAGGAATTTTGGCCCATTTGGGTTGACTTCTGTCCTGGTCCTACCCGTTTGTATTGACTAGTTCGGGTCGTGCCCGTTTCACCCATCATTACCCCCCTTTAGGCCCAGCTAGCTTAGAGGTCGTTGGTGCCTAAGCTACCATCTTCAAGTTGTCCCTGTTAATGGGCCACTGATTTCTTGTAACAGGTAATTTTGAGGGTACCTTTCCATTTGCGTCTCTAGTCGAGAGCTACAAGCTGGCTTATATTCTTTCGACTTCAAGCAGAGTTATGCACAATTGGTCGCAGCATGGAAGGCACATGAGCAAGATCACGACTCACAAGGTCGTAGGTCGTGGTCCAGTGAGGCCTCTATAGTGCTCATCTGGAGGTTGGTGACCTCTGGTTCAGTGGCCCTTGAGGTCGGTGGTAAGAGGCCCTAGCCCACTTGTACCTCGGGACTAGCTAATGTGACCTTCTCGTATTATAAATTACCATTTCCAAGTCTCGAATCTGACCTTCGGGAGATAAGAGCCACCGTCTTTAGGTCGGGGACCCTCTCTTTAGGTATTAGAAGTTACCATCTCTAAATTGCGGGTTTGACTTTCAGGTATTAAGACCTACCATCTCTAAGTCGTGGGTCTGACTTTCAGGTATTTGGGCTACTGTCTCTAAGTCGTGGGTCTGACTTTTAGGTATTACCGCTACCATCTCTAAGTCACGACCCTTTGAAAAATTATGTTGTTTTCTCTTAACTGCTCGAGAGGCTGACATTCAGGTATTGAGGATTACCATCTTGAGGTCACGACTCCTGGTAAATTGTGCTGTTTTTTCTTGCAACGACTATCTTCTGGGAGAAGATGCATCCCCTTATTTTTGGAAAGTTGGAGGGAGATCTAAATTGGAAAATAGCACCATTTTAGTTTTGGTAACTCCGACCCGTTTCAGTTCTAAAGAAGCATTGCGCTTTATCTTCTTTATTTTTGGAGGGCCTAGAGTGAGTTTTGTTTTTGAACCGTCGACCTACCACAGATTTGGCCGTGAACCTTCCAAGAAGGGTACCTGGGTTTGTCCAGTGGACACTTAATCCCTTCTAGGGTGGCCACCATTCTTTCAATTAGGGCTGCTGGCATAGATATCCGGGTTCTTCTAAATCTTTGAGGCCATGGTGGCCTAAAGCTGTTACCATTTGCAGTTGGATGTGGGTGCCCTTGCTGTGGCCTTTCTTGCATGGGCAATGAGTTGTCTGGGACCCTTTGAGATGGGCCAGACTATGCTGGTTGTTGTTGGTCCTTCTACGCACTAGGCCCTGGGTTACTGCCGCTGACGACCTGCGCTAGAGGCGGCATTTTGGGCACTGTCCCTCCAGTGCACGATTGTGTTCTGGTTGATGGTCTGCCACGACATGGCTGTTGAATATGTGAAGGCTATGGTTGAGTCATCAAGATAGTTTTTAATTTGTATTTATTTATTTATTTTTGCATGGGAAAAAAGCTAGGCTTTTTGTTACTTATCCCCACAAGTGGAGCCAGAAGTGATGGGGCCCAAAAAATGTTGACCGGGTCACCCCACAAATCCTGATGAAGCTCTACGATCAGCAGCATGAGAAAACGAGAGAAAACGGTCACCAAAGTGGGCTGTCATCCGGGGAAGAGTTCCGATGCCCATGTTAGTATTTTGAGAGTGTGTTTGGTAAAGATAGTTCTTAGATTCAAAGAGTCTTCATCGTCCCCTTTTGGACTGATTGTGTGTTTTGTTAAACTGGGGAGAGAAAGTCAGTTGCCTCCTAGATTGGGGTCTACATTACGTAATAATAGGCAATTAGGATAACTATGGGATTCTATCGAATCCCACCAATTGCTCCTGGGATCATGGAGTTTCCCTGGGACGAGGGAACTTGCCATTCATGTCTCTGTGAGAGCTGCGAGCTCGCTAATCGACCTTCAGACCAACTTCGCGACCTCCCTATGGATGCTGAGGGTCTCGGACATGTCTTCTGGTGAGATCGCACCGAGTGATCCTTGGCTCCTCAGAGTGACTAGGAGTCATGCACCATTGGATGTGGCATGGAAGATTTATGAGTCGGATCGAAGCTTGAAAAGTCGAAGTCGGGGTCTGGCAAGAAATCTACTCGTGCTCATTTGGGAAGTCAGTGACCTCAAGGTTGGTGACCTGGGAGGTCGACGGTCGTAGGTCGCTGCCCACGTGACCTCGTTGACTCTGTGAGCTTGGCTTTCAAATATTGAAGGTATGAGGCCTTTTGGCCCATTTGGGTTGATTTCTGTCCGGGTCCTGCCCGTTTGTGTTGACTAGTCTGGGTCCTGAACGTTTCACCCATCAATATGATTTTGGGCTCTCACTGATGGGGTCCAAAAGATGTGGACAAGGTCACCCCATAGATCCTAATTTATTTCCGCTGTCAGCAGCATGAGAAGATGAGAAAAAGAGGTCATTGGAGTGGGTTGTTACCTAGGGAAAAGCTCCGATGCGTAAGTTAGTATTCCGGGAGAGGATTCCAGTAAAAGGTAGTTCAGAAGAAGGTAGAGGGAGCTGATTGTCCGCTATCCGTCGTTTGTAGACTAATTGTGTATTTTGTTTAGGTAGAGAAAGAAAGTCAGTTTCCTCCTGGAATTGGGCTCCTCATTACGTAAAAGTAGACAATTAGGATAACTATAGGATTTAGTTGAATCCTGCCAATTGCTCCTGGGATCATGGAGTTTCCTTGAGATGAGAGATCTTGCCATTCACTTCTCTGTGAGATCTACGAGCTTGCTAACAGACCTTCAGACCAACTTCGCAACCTCCCCGTGGATGCTGAGGGTCTTGGACATCTCTTCTGGTGAGGTTGAGCCGAGTGATGCTTAGCTTCTTGGAGTGGCTAGGAGTTGTGCACCTGTGGTCGTGGCATGGAAGATTTATGATTCGGATAAAAACTTGCCAAGTCGATGTCGGGGTCTGGCAAGACCTCAGCTCGAGCTCATTTAGGAGGTCGATGACCTCTAGGTCTGTGACCTGGGAGGTGGGTGGTGGTGAGTCGCTTGCCCAAGCATCCTCGTTAACTCTGTGAGTCTAACTTTTAGGTATTGAAGGCATGGGGCCCTTTGGCCCATTTGGGTTGACTTTAGTATGGGTCCTACCCGTATGGTTTGACTAGTCCGGGTCGTGCCCGTTTCACCCATCATTAGCTCCTTTTATTCCCAACAAGCTCCTTGGTGCTTGGTGCCTAAATTACCATCCTCAAGTCGTTGCTGCTACTGGGTCTGCCGATTCCTTGTAGCAGCTAACTTCCAGTGTACCTTTTCATTCAGCTCTCTAATCAAGAGCTACAAGCAGGCTTTATAATTTCTCGGCTTCAAGCAGAGTTGTGCAGACCTGGTCGTGGCATGGAAGGTACATGAGCAAGGCTAGGACTCACAAGGTCGGAGGTTGTGGTCTAGTGAGGCCTCTATTGTGCTCGTTTGGAGGTTAGTGACCTCGGGGTTCGTGACCCATGAGGTCGGTGGAAGAAAGTCCTTTCCCACTCATACCTCAGGGCTCGCCAACATGACCTTCGGGTATTATAGATTACCGTCTATAGGTCGTGAGTCTAACCTTCAGGTGTTGAGGATCACCATCTTGAGGTCGAGGACCATTCCTTCAGGTATTAGAAGTTACCATCTCCAGGCTGCGGGTCTGACTTTCAGGTATTAAAAACTACCATCTCCAAATCTTAGATATGACTTTCAGGTATTGAAGGCTTAAGATCTCTAAGCCACGAGCTTTTGAATAGTTTTGTCTCAACTGTTTGTGAGGCTGGCCTTAGGTATTTCAGGAATTACCATCTTGAGGCCGAGGCTCTTAGTAAAATGGCACTGTTTTCTCGCAGTGGCTGTTTTTGTGAGAGGATGCATTCCTTTGTTTCTAGAAGCTTAGCGGGAAGATCTTTATTGGAGGATGTCTAGAGAGCACCACTGAAGGAGAATCCTCTAAGGAATCTCAACATTCTCCTCAAGCTGAAACCATCTACGAAGACTGGAAGGAGGATGGCTCTACAAGTTGAGGACCAGCGTGTTAAATCCGAGAAGAAGAAGTTGGCCATGAAAAGAACACCAATCACTAAGGAGGAGGCATTTGCTATCAAATCTGAGAGAAGATCTCCTTTGAAGATTGCCCCGTTTTGGTTTTGGCAGCTCCCACCCGCTTCCCGTCTTCGAAGAAAGTGCTGCGTTTTTACTCCTTTTGTTTTTTGAGAAGGAGTTGCCGCGAGTTTGCTCTCTGAATTTTCCTCTGGCCCTGGACCCGCGAGAATTTAACCTGCTTTAAAGGTCCAAGGTTTCCTTGTTTGATTCAAATTTAGATTCTCTCAAATCTTAGGGATTTGCTTAAACTTCCCATCGTGCTAGAATTTCACGAAGCTCCTTCTTACTGTTTCCTTCACTTCTCCAGCACGAGCATTCTGCCCTTTACAAGCGTCTTCTTCTTCCTTCAAGGCTTTATCGAGTGAGTTCCCTCTCTCTTTCTGAAAAAGTTTATATCTTTTTTCTTTTTTCAGTATGTCAATTGTGTTTGTCTCGTCATCCTCTTAGACTAATGGATCCACATCCTCTTCTTCCTCTGTAGATTTAGAGAATGGAGTCTCTTATCTTCCCCCAGAACTGCCTGGTACTCCTTTGGTGGAAACTGAGACCTTCGAGCTTTCTGACACGGAGGCTTATCTCACTCCCTCTATTCTGAGCCCTAGTCTTGTCTTTCAACTATGTGGTGAGTTAGGTTTGGATAAGAATGTGATCACTGCAGCTGAGGGGCATGAGCGCGCTGATGGCAAGCGTGATGGACACATAGTCCTCTATAGTGCTAACCTTAGTGGAGGCATTCTACTTCCATATATCCACCCTCTGTTCTTCGATATTGCCTATTTTTGTCACTTTTCCTTGTCCAAACTTGTACCCAATTCCTTCCGGACGGTGGCTGCCTTTGTAGCCACCTGCCATCTTTACAGAGTCCCGGTTTCTTTGGAAATTTTAATTGCTTTTACAAGCTAGGTGTCTCCTCTACATCTAAGGGTGGTGTAGTGTATCTTTAGTTTGTCCCTCGCCATAAGCTAGTTGGTCCTTTCCAATCCTCCATGGGGGAGTGGAAACCTTTCTTCTTTTTTGTTCGCCTCCTAAGTCATTCTCTATGACTTGAAGCTTACCCCGATTGGAACCTTACTCGTACATTTTTCAATCACCTTCCCAATTCATCAGTTAACCAAGCTGAAAGTAAGGATTTTCTTTTGGGCTTGATTAGTTTTGGCAAACCCAAAGTGGGGTGCTCTGCCCCAGTCTGGCCTGAAGCCTCCCTCCGCTTTGCCGAGCTTGGATACCCCGAAAAGCGTGACCTTCCTTCCCTTAAGAGGTCTATGGAATTACCTTCTTTTGGTAGGTAGAACTCTTTGTGTTGATTGAAATCTTATATCTCCTGGCCTGGTTCTAACACCCTGCTTTCTCTTTTTTTTTTTTCTTTTTTTTTATGCAGCAATGAAGATACCTCAATGGCTTGATGCTTCTAGTTCCACTGGGACCTCTGGGGGTGAAGGCCGGGGCTCTGTTGACCCTTCTCCAGCTAGGACTCCGGTTGCCAGAATTTCCATTCCCTAGGGTCGGGGAAAAACTGTTGGGGCTGAGAGGACTCGAGGGACCTCAAAACGAGACTCAACTAATGCAAGGATGAAGCCTTCCAGTAGACCCGTCAAGATCTCCATCTCATCTTCTTCACCTTCTTCTCCATGTCCAGAGAAGGTTGCTTTGGGTCCCTTTGGGAAGGGAAAAGACCTGGCTGCCCCTGGTCCTAAGCCTTCATTCTTGGGCTGTGCCTGGAGGAGGTTGCGGGGACCCTAAAGAAACTGGGTGACTCTGCTCTGGTTGCTCATTCCAATGAGGGGAACGCAAGGTGGGTCACTGACTTGGCCATGGAGACTTCTGATTCTCTATTTCAGTGGCCCCATTCTAATTCTTTCCTGATGGAGTGCATTCCACCAGTTGACCGGGAGATCTGCCAGAAGTTGACTGATGAAGAAGTTGGGAAATTTGGGGCCTCCTTCTTTGCCGGAGTAAGTTACTTCTGATGATCCTTGTCTACCCTTATCCTTCTCTTTTTTGCAAGGTCAAGTTGTCCTTGGCAGCTGCAGAGGAGGCAAGTTGAGAAAGCCTCCAAGGACCTGGAGTTTGCCTCCTTGGTTGAAGAGCTTTAAGGGGCCAAGGCTCATCTGGAAAAGAAAGTCACTGACCATTCTGCCTCAGTTGAGTCCTCCAAGCAGCTCCTTGTTGTAAGCCAAAGGAACGTTGCTGAAGCTATTGCTACCAACTAGAATGTATCCAAGGCATTGGATCCGACTGAGAAGAAAATGGTAGAGCAGAAGGAGTATAACAATGAGCTCGAGGCCAGGCTGGGGGACCTCTAGGGGCTTTGTGATAAGGAGGGTCACCTCTCTATGGAGAGGTTGGAAGAGGTCCCTGCCCTCCAAGAGTACATGTAGTCCTTGCTGGGGCCTTAATTGATGTCTCAGTATACTAGGATTGTGGACGAACTCTGGTTTGAAGACCAACCCTGAGACAGATTCCGGTCTTTACCACCAAGGGTTGATTGCTTCCCTCAATTGGGAAAAAGACGACCAGGAAACGGCTTCTCCTGAAGAGGTGGCTACAGTTGAATCTTTGGCCTAGGTCGGTGAGGCTAGGGAAGCCCCTTCCAGGAAGGGAAAAGAAATCGTGGACGAGGAGGTTCTTGACATCCCTTCTTGTGCCATGGCCTCTCCTGAAGGTATTCCCATCTTTCTAGGTTCAGATTATTTTGTGAAAATGTTTCCCCACCTCTTGAATGCCTTTTTTGGGGAAAGTACCTAACCTTTTCCAGGTTTCTTCATTCGTTTGTAGGTGTCTCTTGTTTGACCATGCTGATGGCCTGCTTGACAAGTTCCTCAGCCACGGCTCCTCCCAGCAACTTCATTCCTGCCAACGTCTCAGTTGAGGAGGAGGATGATGGAGATGACGTCTCTCTAGTGCAGCGTCATGCTCGAAAGTAGCTTTGAGCTATCACCTCTGAGATTGCTTCAAATCCCCTGGTTTGGTGTCCTTATATTTTTTTCAGTACCAAATACTTCGCAGGGGTCTGTTTGTGGCGTTCTACTTTATTCTTCTACACTTGATACATCACAGAGAGTTTGTTTGTGGCTCTCTGTTCCTTTATGCCTTTTTATACAAATGCTCTGTATATTTCTGTCACTGCTTGGAGCAATATTTCTGATCCCGGTACACACAGTTTTCCAATAATTGCATGCTTACATAATTGAGCTGCTTTTCATTCCAGCAACTAAATTAACACAAGCTTATCAACTAAATAAACCTTAATAGAACTTTGCTTTAAACTGCTCCAAGCTCATTGAAACTATCGTTGAGGTCACTGTTGAGTGTTTTAGGTTGTTGATAGTTCTGTGAGAGCTCCAATAGCACTATAAGGTCTCCAATGTCTTTAGACGACCTTTAGTTGTAGAACTTCTTTAAGTAACAGGAGTTTCAAGGTCTCAGGAGTTGTCTTCCTTCGAGATCAACTAGTTTGTAGCTTTCTCCTTTATGAACCTCTTGGATCAAATAGGGTCCTTCCCAGCTTTCTTGCAACTTGGTCAGTTGACCTTGTTTGCCAGCATCTGACCTTTTGAAGACCATTTCTCCAACCGCGAAGTGTCTTTCCTTCACTCGGTTGTTGAAAAAATTTGTTACCTGTTTTTGTAAGTCCTATCTATTTCAATTGTCTTGCTTCTGACCTCCTCGAGGAGGTCAAGTTCTACCCTTCCCTCCCCCTTGTTTAAGACTGAGTCGTATTGGGTCTATCTTAAAGATGTCAATCCAACCTCAACAGGCTTGAGTGTCTCTGTACCAAAACATAAGCTAAATGGAGTTTCTCCAGTAGCTTTTCTGGGTGTTGTTCAGTATGCCCACAGTATGCTTGGAATCTCGTTTGGCCAATCTGCACTTCGACCTTCTTTTTCGAGCTCAATGAGTCTCCTTGTCAGTCCTTCTAGGATAGTTCTGTTTGTGACCTCCGCCAACTCGTTGGCTTCGGGATAGGCAACAGAGGTCAACCTTTGCTCAATGTGAAGATTTTCACAGAAAGTTTTGAATGGGTCATCGATGAACTGTCGGCCATTGTCTGAGATGATGGCTCGGGGAATACCGAATCTACAAACGTGCCTCCATACAAATGACTGGACCTTTTGGGATGAAATCACTGTTGTTGGTTTTGCTTCAACGCATCTGGTGAAATACTCTACGGCAACTATGAGGAATTTAGCACCCCCCACTCCCTTGGGGAAGGGTCCAAGGATGTCAATTCCCCATATGTCAAATGGTACTGAGGCATTGATTGACTAGTATTTCACAGGTGGAAGATGTGACTTTTTCCCATGCAGCTGGCAGCTCGTGCATTTTCATATGGTCATCTCAATGTCAGCACCCATTGTGGGCCAGTAATACCCAGTTCGTATTATTTTCTTTGTGACATTTTTTGCTCCTATGTGAGAGCCAGATATGCCGCTATGTACCTCGTCAATCACATATTTACCTTCCCCTAGACTTAAGCACTTGAGTAGTGGCCACGTGTATGACCTTTTGTATACTTCGTCATCTCCAATTAGGACGTAGCGAGGTGCCCATCTTCGCACTTGGCGAGCTTCTTTTGGGTCCTCTGGGAGGTCGCTATGTTTAAGGAGTATGAGGATTGGATATCTCCAGTCTGCTTGATCCTCTATGACTAGACTTTCCTCCTGATCAATGGTGGGAGAGCATAATTGCTCCACAAGCAACTTTGCATTGGTCCCAGCTACTTCTCGGTAAACCTTGGACAGTGTGTCTGCTTCTGAATTTTGCTCTCCTGGAATCCACTCAATAAGAAAGTAGTCAAGTTTTGAAACGATGTCTCTTACTCTTTTGAGAAACTTGATCATATTATCTTAACTTACTTCATATTCTCCAGCGACCTAGCTGGCTATGACTTGTAAATATGTTTTGGGGTGCAATTTCTACACTTTGAGAGCTGTTATAAGTCTTAGACCTGTTAAGAGAGCTTCGTATTCGGATTCATTGTTTGAGGTTGGGAAGTTGTACTTCACAGAGTAAGGGATTCTCAGTCCCTCAGGGCTGATCAGTACAATTCCCGTACATGAATTCTCCTTTTCCGTGGACCCATCCGTGAACATGGTTCAGATATTACCTTCACAAGCACTTGAGTGTTCCAGTGGGGTTCTGGAACTTTCTTCTATGAAGTCTGAGAGAGCTTGAGCTTGGATGGCCTTCCTTGGCTCAAATTGAATCTAATACCCAGAGAGCTCGAGGGACCACTTCATCGTCCTGCATGAGAGTTCAGGCTTTGCCAGAGCTTGTTTCAGTAGTAAGTTGGTTATGACTCTTATGGGGTAAGCTTTAAAATACGGCTTTAATTTCCTTGATGTAATGACAATGAGGTACAGAAATTTCTCGAGGTCCATGTATCTAGTTTCCGGACCTCGGAGCAAACGATTAACATAATAAATAGGAAACTATTGACCTGACCTTTCTACTAATAATACCAAGCTCACTGCTTTTTCAGTTGCAGTCAGGTACATGCATATTTCTTCTCCTGATCTCGGGGTGACAAGTTGAGGAGGTTTGCTCAAAAAATCTTTCAACTTGACAAAAGCAACTTGGCAATCTTCTGTCCACTGGAAGTCTTTCGGCTTTTTTATAACATCATAAAATTTTTCACCTTTATCCGCCATCTTGCTGATAAAGGCATCCCAGTGTTGCCATTTTCCCTGCTAAGCTCTACACCTCCTTGACGTTTCTGGAAGGTTCCATATCTATCAGGGCTCTAATCTTGTTTGGATTGGCATCAATCCCTCTCTCTTAGATCATGACGCCAAGGAACTTCCTTGCTGAGACTCCAAATGTGCATTTCTCTGGGTTCAGCTTCATGTGAGCTGCTTTCAGGGTCTAAAAAGTCTCCCTGATGTCTTCTATGAAGTCCTCAGAGGTCTTGGATTTGATTACTATATCGTCCACATAGACCTCGATGTTCTGTTCGAGCTGCTTTTTGAAGACCTTGTGCATTGCTCGCTGGAACTCAGCCCCTGCATTTTTTGAGCAAAAGGGCATTTTGGTGTAGCAATAGGTCCCTACCTCAATGATGAAAGAGGTCTTTTCCATGTTTTCAAGAGCCATTGGGATCTGGTGGTACCCTTTGTATACGTCAAGGAAGCATAGCTACTAATATCCGGCTGTGGAGTCTACCATCTGGTCAATGCTGGGCAGGGGCTAGGAGTCCTTCTGGAAATATTTGTTAAGTGTGGTGAAATCCACACACATTCTCCATGTTCCTTCCTTCTTTGGGACCACAACCGGGTTGGCCAACCACTTTGGGTACACCACTTCTCTCAGGATCCCAGCATCAAGAAGAGCTAGGACTTCTTTTGCTCTGTACTGGTTGAGCGCAAGGGCAAAAGTCCTCTTCTTTTGCTTCACATTTTTAACCCCCGGTTTTAATTCGACCTTATGCTCTGCAATTGCTCGGTCTAAGCCTTCAAGGTCGCTAGGCTACTAGGCGAAGACCTTCAGATTTTCTTCAAGGGAATCCACCAGCTTCCCTTTAACTTTAAAAAAATTATGAATCTTTAAAATATTACTAGTTTTTTTTTCTGGAATTGAATGTTCTGTTTTTCATTTTTGAGTGTCACATTTCTAAAGGAAGTAATTTTTTAAATGTAAAGTTCCATTAGATCCCTCTTAAATTTAAGGATTTACAGCTATTAACTTAAATGTGACGCTACTATTATAAGGGATGAGAAGGATAAAGTAATAAACTATATAAAAGTCTAACATACTTTTGGGAGGACCGAAGCTCAACATTTGGTTTATGACATAGAATTTTACACCATTGTAAGAGCATTACAATATTGGAGGCACTATCTTATTCAGTGGGAGTTTGTGTTGTACTCTAATCATCTAGCTCCGAAATTCATTCAAGGCCAGGACAAGCTAGATACTAGACATGCGAAGCGGGTTTCCTTGCTACAAGAGTTCACTTTCATTATGAAGCATAAGTCTGGGGTCATGAATAAGGTGGTCGATGCTTTGAGTAGAAAGTCATTACTCAATGTGATGAAAGTTGAAGCTTTGGGGTTTGAAAATGTGTGAGATGACTTAAGAGATGATGAATATTTTAGGAGTATTGTGTGCGAGGTGGAGCAGCACAGTCGGTTTGATTATATATACTTCATGACGGATTTCTATTCCGAGGTAATTGTCAGCACAGTCGGTTTGATTATATATACTTCATGACGGATTTCTATTCCGAGGTAATTGTCTATGCATTCCAGATATATCTTTGAGCAGCTGACTGTGCAAGAAATACATGCACAGGGTCACTTTGGTAAGAACCAGATTGCTGGACTGATCAAGGAGAGGTTCTATTGGCCTGGGATTGATAAGAGCGCTCAAGCCTATGTCAAGAGGTGCTGGATTTTCTAGGTATCAAAGGGAGGCAGTAGCAATCAAGGAATGTATACGCCATTGCCAATTCCAACGGAACCATGGAGTAACATTTCTATGGATTTCGTGGTGGGTTTACCGAGGACTCAGTGCGGATTTGATAGCATCATGCTGGTAGTTGATTGGTTTAGCAAGATCGCTGTGTTTATAGCATGCAAAACAACCATGGATGCCAGCAAGATAGCTGCCTTGTATTTCATGGAGGTTGTTCGGCGATTGGTCTCCCTCAGAGCATTGTGTCCGACCGAGATACCAAGTTTATGAGTCATTTCTAGCGAAAAGTATGGAAGAAGCATGGGACTGAGTTGAAGTACAAAAGCCCGTATCACCCACAGATGGATGGCCAAACGGATATGGTAAATCGAACTTTGGGCAATATGTTGAAAGCACAAGTCAAGTATTTCGGCACTTGGGATTCTATTCTGCCTAAGATCGAATTCGAGTTTAATTGTTCAGTGAATCGGTCCATGAAGTTCTCTCCATTCCAGATTGTCTATGGCTGAAATCCAAGGAGCCCCATTGATCTTGCTATACCTACTGATGGATCAGCTCCTAAGAAAGTGGAAGAACGATTGACAGATTTGCAGTCGGTCCATACCACAGTTAAAGCTAACTTGGAGGGATCGTATGCGGAGTACAACCAATATGCTGACCGGACTCGACGAGATGTTTAGTTTGTTGTTGGTGATTTGGTTTGGGTTTCACTTACCAAGGAAAGATTTCCTTCAGGCGAATATCATAAACTCAAGGATAGGAATATTGGTCCTTGTCAGATTCTAGAGAAACTGGGCCGAAATGCTTATATACTTGAGTTACTCGTGGACTACAGCATTTCCGATGGGTTCAGTGTGAAACATCTCTCTCACTTCCATGGGGACAACCTGAGTATGAGGACAACTCTCTTCAAGAGGGGGAGTCTGACGCAGGGCTTCATGGTCTTGGGTATGGAATACACATCCATTCACAAACAACATAGGATTAAGTGTTAGCAATTCTCGTTGGACCCTTGGAAGGATCTACAAACAATTGGCTTAATCCATTCAATGGACATCTCACTTATAATAAAATAGTTGAGTTTATATTATTAATTTTTAAAACAGGTTAGAAAAAAATAATAAAACATTTTTTAAAACAAAGTAGAAAAAATAATACATTATTCTAAAAATAAAAGAGAAATGGATAACTCACATGTCTCAAAGCATGTAGTAAACTCTTTCATCTATCATACCATGTCTTTTAGATTTCAACATATCCACAAATAACCTGAGAAAGTAAACAAGAATTAACTAATGGATTAATCTTAGTCTTGGACATATTTTTGGGTACAATGATATCTAAATTAACAGTAAACTAATATATAAATGTAAAACTCACTCAATATAAGGCTCCACTTCTAAGCAATTGACTAGTATATATCTATGTGCGGCATCATACTCTTCGCAAGTTAGATATCGAGTTTTACATGCTCTAGATGATGTAGATTGATTGGAAGCGACTGAAAGATTCAAAATATCGGAATCCAAATTAACTGGGAATTCACGTCTCTTGAATGCAGGTTCTCTAGTCATCACACTAACATCAAAATAGTGCTCACAAAAATACAAAGTCTCCTCCACTAGATCTGTATTACAAATGGACCCATCAACATTTGCCATGTTCTTTAAATGATAAAGGAATCTGAAAAAAAAAAAAATTTTTATATGTTAAGTAATCCACGAACTCCAAAATAATTAATACTTAATTTGACTATAAATATAATACCTTTCAAATGGAAACATCCATCAATATACCACTAACAAGAGCTTTGTGAGGCAGATGGATTGGAAGGTGCTCTATCGAGTCAAAAAATGAAGATGGAAATATTTTTTCTAACTGGAATGTCATTTTGCAACCTCTATCGCTCATCTTTGTGAAGAGTTGTTGAACCCAACTTTTTGAAAAATAAACTCAATTCTATTATTGCTTTCCATACGTGAGAAGGTAGCAACTCACAAAATGCAATAGGCATCAATCTTCACATAAAAACATGGCAATTGTGACTCTTCATTCCACTAAATTTGTAGTCTTTCATATCAACACATCATCCCATATTTGAACAATACCCATTAGGAAATTTGAGAGACCTAACCCAGTCACAAAGCTCTTTACGTCCATCCTTATCCAAGGTATAAATTGCCTTCGGTTTCTTAGTACAATTTTCCCTCAAATGTAGTTTTGGTCTATCACAATACGATGCAATATCTAATCTAGAGTAGGCATTGTCATTTGTTTTTCCTTTTACATCCATTACATCAATCACTGTATTGAATATGTTATCGCATACATTCTTCACTATATGTATTGTATCCAAATTATGGTGGAAGATTATCATGCCAATATGGAAGCTCCCAAAATATACTTCACTTTGTCCAATTATGTTCCCTTCCATCCCCATGTGCCTTTAAGTTTTGTTAATTTCTCTTCAAAACATTAGGTATGTATTGAACTCTATTGCAGATCTCTATTCCAAAAAACCTTTACGGGATCTTAGATTTTTCCATGCTCCCTTTTGTAAAGTTTTTCCGATCAAGCCTAAATGAATCATCTTGGGAAGAAATTGTCAATGACAATCAAAATGACTAGTCTTATGACCATTCTTAAGTTGAAATACCTTTGTATTCTCCATACAAATAAGACATGCTAATCTACTAAAAGTACTCCGACCCGATAACATACCATAAGTAGGAAAATCATTTATTGTCCATATTAAAGCAACTCGCAAAATTAAAATTTTCCTTCCGATGGACATCCCATGTTGTAATACGAGTGTGCCACAAATCTTTCAACTCCTTGATTAACTGTTGAATTTAAATATCTATCATCTTCTTTGGATTCTTAGGCCCAGGTATAATGGCCATAAAAAAACATATATAGTGTTTTCATACACATATCCAGAGTCAAATCATAAGGTTTTAATATGACTGGCAGACAAGAATAATGCTTCCTAGACTGACCAAACAGTTGAAATCCATCAATACATAAACCAAGTCTCCTATTATGGGGTTAAGCCCAAAACGATGGCTTGGTACGGTCAAAATGCTTCCAAGCTTCTGCCTCTGAAGGATACCATATTATTTCCTTAGATTGTGTATGATTACAATGTCAAATCATATGTTCCGTTATTTTTGGAGAAGCATACATACATTGTAGCCTAGGAGTGATAGAAAAGAAGTGCATTTGTTTATATGGCACCTGTTTCAAGATGGTCTTCTTTCTTGGCTTCTAATGTGAATGGCCACGAATTTCACAATTTATTTTGACTAACTTTTTTGCCAAAATAACATGCAACCATTCTTGCAAACTTCTATTTTCTCAATAGGCAAACCAAGGCCAGACACAACTTTTTCTGCAGCATAAAATTTTTTGGTTGACCTTTGCCCTTCAGGGAGAAAATCTTCCAGAATTTGACAAATATCATTGAAACGCCCTTTTGACATATTGGGCCGTTTAGATGGGCTTAGAAAAAAATTACTTTTTTCAGAAGTGTTTTTTACAAAAGTCCTTTTTTTTTTAGGTTAAACTGCTTTGTATTTAGGTGTACTAATTTATAAGTATTTTTCAAAATTAAAACTTATTTGGATAAAAAAGCACTTGTAATGTTTTCTTTTGAAAAAAGGGAAAAAGAAAAATTAGGAGGAAAAAGAAAGGAAAAAGAAATAATGAGAAATTAAAAAAAAAATGGAAAGAGAAAAGTTTAAAAAATTAATATGAAAAAAATTGGAGAGTTAGAAGTGCTTTTTTTTTCATAAGATACATTTTGTATCTTAAAAAATAAGTCAAATTTTGACTTATTTTTCAACTTGTACATTTTTTAATAAGGATAAACAAACAAGGTTTTTTTTTTTTCCACTTAAGTGCTTAGTTTTTTAAGTTAATCCAAAACAAACACGCCTATTATGTGACGACTTCAGGCTTAAGAGACAAGATACAGCTAAAAGTAGTGATATTTTCTTACAACCAGGAAAAAGTGGCTCCTTCACTCCAGATAACAAATCATAAAATTTTTTGACTTCTTGATTTGGTTCATTATCTATAACAATCATATCATTATCAGCATGCTTGAAAAAAGTAGCAGTTGCATCCGCAACCATTTTGCACAAATCGATTTAAAGGTCCAACCTACATTATACTTGTTGCACTCCCTCGTATAAGACTTTCACCTTGGGATGCCCAAATATAATAATTTGAGATAAACCATTCTTTAGCAAGTGAAATTCAACTATCTCAGGATCAACAAAATTTTGATTTTTGCACTTGTTACAAGGGCACCTAATCTTCAATGTCCTATAATATACTTCTTGTTTACATGCCACTTCAAGAAATTATTTTACACCATTACAAAACTCGGATGGAAATCCTACTCCATCTAAACCAACTCTTGTATCCATCTATTTACAATTACAATTTATAAATAAAAAGAAGTTCTCAGAAGTATTTGAGAATGAAATTGATGGGGTCCAAAAGATGTTGGACCGGGCCACCCCACAAATCCTGATGGAGCTCTGCGATCGTCAGCTTGAAAAGATCAAAAAAAGAGGTCACCGGAGAGGGCTGTCGCCCAAGGGAGAGCTCTGATGCCTAAGTTAGTATTTTGGGAGAGCTTTTTGGTAAAGGTAGTTCTCAGAAAAGCTAGAAGACTCAGTTCTCTGTTGTCCCTTTTTTTTAGAGTGATTGTGTGTTTTTTGTTTAAGTAGAGAAAGAGAGAGTCAATTACCTCTTGGAATTAGGCTCCATATGACGTAACAGTAGGCAGTTAGGATAATTGTGGGATTCAGTCGAATCCCGGCAATTGCTAACAAGATCATGGAGTTTCCCTGGATTGAGAGATCTTGCCATTCATGTCTCTATGAGAGCTACGAGCTCACTAACCAACCTTCAGACCAACTTCACGACCTCCTCGTGGATGTTGAGGATCTCGAACATCTTTTCTGATGAGATAGTGTCGAGTGATCCCTGGCTCCTTAGAGTGGCTAGGAGTCTCGTATCGGTGGTCGTGGCATGGAAGATTTATGATTTGGATTAGAGCTTGCCAAGTCGAACTCTTGGTCTGGCAAAACCTTAGCTCGAGATCATTTAGGAGGTTGAAGACCTCTAGGTCGGTGACCTGGGAGGTCGGTAGCAGCTGGCCGCTTACCCACGTGTCCTCGTTGACTCTATGAGTTTGACTTTTAGGTATTAAAGGCGTGGGGCCCTCTGGCGCATTTGGGTCAACTTCTGTCCGGGTCCTGCCCGTTTGAGCTAACTAGTCCGGGTCATGCCCGTTTCATCCATCATTACCCCCCTTTAGGCCCAACGAGCTTAGAGGTCGTTGGTGCCTAAATTACCATCTTCAAGTAGTCACTGCTACTGGGACTGCCGATTCCTTGTAGCAGCTAACTTCAAGGGTACCTTTCCATTCGCGTCTCTAGTCGAGAGCTACAAGCTGGCTTATAATTTCTTGGCTTCAAGTAGAGTTATGCACACCTGGTCAGGGCATGGAAGGTACATGAGCAAGGCTGTGGCTCACAAGGTCATAGGTCGTGGTCTAGTGAGGCCTTTGTTATGGCCATCTGGAGGTCGATGACCTCTGGGTCCGTGACCTGTGAAGTCGGTGGTAGAAAGTCCTTGCCCACTCGCACTTCGGGACTTACCTATGTGACCTTCGGGTATTATAAGTTACCGTCTATAGGTCGAGAGTCTGACCTTCAGGCGTTGAGGTTCACCATCATGAGTTCGTTGACCCTTCCTTCAGGTATTAGAAGTTACTATCTTCAGGCCGCGGGTCTGACTTTCAGGTATTAGGAACTACCATCTCCAAATCTCCGATCTAACTTTTAGGTATTCAATGGTTACCATCTCTAAGCTGCTATCTTTTCAAAAGTTGAATAGCTTTCTCTTAACTGTTTGTGAGGCTGGAATTCAGGTATTTGAGGACTTACCATCTTAAGGCCAAGGCTCTTGGTAAAACTATGCCGTTTTCTTACAACTACTATTTGTGAGAGGATGCATTCCTTGGCTTTCGGAAAACATTGCTGCAGAATCACCCCGTTTCAGTTTTGGTAGCTCCGACCTGCTTTCTTTCTGAAGAAGCGCTACTCCTTCTCTCTTTCTATTGTGAGAGGAAGTTGGGACGGTTCTAGCCTCCAAGACGTCAACCCGCCCAGATTTGGGAAAGTTTTAACCCGTTTCACAGGATCCAGGGTTCCCTATATTTGATTTCCTCAAATCTTGGAGATTTGCATAAACTTTCTCTCATCATGTTAGAATTCTCAGAGTTCCTGCCTGTTGCTTCTTCCTCTTCTTCAACTCGAACACTTTGCTTTTCCATGACATTCACCTCTTCCTTTAGGACTTCATCAAGTGAGTTTTCCTCATCTTTCTTTTCTGGAAAAAATTATATTTTCTTTATCTTTTCTGCATGTCAATGGTGTCCAGTAGTCCTTCCCCCCGGACCGAGAGGTCTATATCTTCTTCTTCCTCCATTGATCTAGAGAAAGGAGTTTTTTACTTTCCCCCAGTATTACCTAGTGCTCCCTTGGTGAAAGCAAAGACCTTTGAGCTTTCTGAAACAGGGGCTCATTCTATAGCCTGCACCTTAAGCCCTAGCCTGATCTTTCAGCTTTGTGGTGAGTTGGGCCCGAGCAAGAGTGTAATTGTTGCTGCCGAAAAGCATGAGCCTGCCTACAGTAGGCGTGATGGACACAGAGTCCTTTACAGTGTCAACCTCAGGGGAGGTATCTTGCTTCTGTATATTCATCCTCTGTTCTTAGATATTGCTTACTTTTGGCACTTTTCTTTGGCCCAACTCGTTCCCAATTCCTTTCGGACGGTGGCCGCCTTTGTGGCCACCTGCCATCTTTATAGAGTTCCAATTTCTCTGGAACTTTTTAGGTGTTTCTATAGATTGGGGATTTTCTTCTGCAGCTACGGGCGCCTCGGGGTATCTTCAATTCACTCCTCGACGCAGACTGGTTGGTCCTTTTCAGTCCTCTGCGGGGGAGTGGAAATCCCTATTCTTCTTTGCTCGTCTCCCTCGTCATTCTCTCCGACCTGAGGCCTATCCAGATTGGACCCTTAGTTGCACATTTTCAATGAACTTCCTCATTTATCAGTCTACCAGGCTGAACATAGGGACTTTCTTTTAGACCTGGTTGATTATGGTAAACCCAAGATAGGATGCACCGCCCAGTCTGGCCTGAGGCCTTCCTTCGCTCTGTCGGATTAGGATGACCGTCAGAGCGCTACCTTCCCTCACTCAGGGAGTCTTTATAGATATCTTCTCTTGGTAGGTAGAGCTGACAGCTTTTTCCTTTTCCTTGATTCCGCAGCAATGAAGACACCTCAATGGCTGAACGCTTCCAATCCCTCCGGGACCACTGGGAGAGGTTGAGGCTCTACCGATTCTCCCCCTGCCACAACTCCGGTTGTTAGAATTCCCATTCCACTATGTCGGGGAAAGGCCGTCGTGGCTGAGAGGACCCGGGGGGCCTCTAAACGAACTTCAACTGCTGCCGGGATGAAACCTTCCGACAGGCCCATCAAAATTTTGACCTTGTCCTCTTAGCCTTCTTCGCTGCTCCCAGAGAATATCACTTCAGGCTCTTTTGGGAAGGGGAAAACTTCGGCAGCCCCCGGTTCCAAACCTTCTTTCTTGGGTTGTGCAATGGAGGAGGTTGCAGGGACTCTGAAAAAGCTGAGAGACTCTGCTCTGGCCGCTCGCATTGAGGAAGGAAGTGCAATGTGGGTCCCTAACTTGGCCATGGAAGCACCTGACTCTTTATTCCAGTGGCCCCATTCTCAATCTTGACCTTTTCCGAATTTTTTCCATTCGTTCTTATATGTTTGTCGCTTGACCCTGCCATTGGCTTGATTGACAAGTACCTCGGCCGCAGCTCCTCCGAGCAGCTTTGTTCCTGCCAGCACTCAAGTAGAAGAGGAGGAAGATGATGATAATATCCCCTTAGTGCAACATCAGGCCCGGAAACTGGATTGAATTTTTCTTGAGGACAGCTTTTAATGCTTTCTACCTTGGCCTTTCTTTATTGCTTTGTTCTCTGTTTGAGTACTAAGTACTTCACAAGGGTTTGTTTGTGGCCTTCTGCTTTATTTTTCCACACTTGATACCCCACAAAGAGTCTGTTTGCGGCTGTCTATTCTCTTTTTTGTTTCTTTATAAACTGCTCAGTATTTTTCTGCCTCTACTTTGAGCAATGTCTCTGATCTTCATACTCACAGTTTTTCAACAATTGCATGCTTGCATAATTGAACTGCTTTTTCATTCAGGCAACTTAAATTAACACAAGCGTAACAACTGCAGAAACCTTAAAAGAACTTAACCTTAAACTATGCTGAGCTCGCTGAAGCCACCGTCGAGGTTGTTGTTGAGTGTTTGAGATCACCATGATCTGGCAGGTCCATGAGGTCTCTCATATCTTAGATGACCTTTAGGCGAAGAACTTTTTTAAGTGACATTCATTCCAAGGTCTTAGGAGTTGTCTTCCTTCAAGATCAACTAGTTTGTAGCTACCTCCTTTTGTGGACTTCTAGTATTACGTAGGGTCATTCCCAGCTTTCTTGCAGCTTGGCCAGTTGACCTTGTTTTCCAACATCTGACCTTTTGAGGACCATTTCTTCAACTACGAAGTGTCTTTCTTCCATTCGCTTGTTGAAAAAATTTGTTACCAGCTTTTAGTAAGTTCTATCTGCTTTGATTGCCTTGTTTTTGACCTCTTCGAGGAGGTTGAGCTCTGCCTTTCTCTCCCCCTCGTTTAAGACTGAGTCGAACTCGGTCAGTCTTAAAGAAGTCATTCCAACCTCAACTGGCATTATCACTTCTGCTTCGAAGCACAAGCTAAATGGAGTTTCTCCAGTGGCTTTTTTAGGTGTGGTTCTATATGACCATAGTATATTTGGGATCTCATTTGGCTAGTCTACATATTGATCTTCTTTGTCAAGCTCAGTGAGCCTCTTCTTTAGTCCTTTTAGGATCGTTCTGTTTGTGACATCTGCTAGTCCGTTGGCTTGTGGATAAGCCCTGGAGGTCAATCTTTGCTCAATATGAACCAGGAAATTGCAGGCCATTGTCTAAAATGATGGCGCTAGGGATCCCAAATCGCCATACAATGCCTCTCCACCGTCATTGGCTCTGCTTCTACCCATCTGGTGATGTATTCCACAGCAACTATGAGGAACTTGGCACCCCCCACTCCTTTTGAGAAGGGTCCAAGGATGTCAATTTCCCATATTTCAAATGGCACTGAGGCATTGATTGGCTGGTATTTCACAGGTCGGAGACGTGATTTGTTCCCATGTAGCTAACAGCTTGTGCATTTCTGCATAGTTGCCTCAATATAAGCAACCATTGTGGGCCAATAATACCCTGTCCGCAGGATCTTCTTGGCGACAATTTTTGACCCTACATGGGAGCCACATATGCCGCTATGTACATCGTCACTCCTGTATTTGCCCTCAACTAGACTTAAGCATCTGAGCAGTGGCCATATGTATGACCTTCTATATACCTCGTCATCTCCTATCAGGACATAGCGAGGTGACCATCTTCACACTTGGCGAGCTTCCTTCTGGTTCTTGGGGAAGTCATTGTGTTTAAGGAATCTGAAGATTGGGTATCTCCTGTCTGCTTGATCCTCTATAACTAGGCTTTCTTCTTGATCAATGCCGGGAAAACGTAACTACTCTATGAGTAGCTCGGCATTGGTTCCAGCCACCTCTCGGTAAACTTTGGACAGTGCGTCTACTTCTGAATTTTGCTCTCTTGGAATTTTCACAATGAGGAAGTAGTCAAGTTTTGAAATCATGTCTCTTACTCTTTTGACATACTTGACCATATTGTTTTCTCTTGCATTGTATTCTCCAGCGACCTGGCCGGCTACAACTTGTGAATCTATTTTGGTGTGCAGTTTCTGCACTTTGAGAGCTCTTATGAGCATTAGACCTGCTAAGAGAGCTTCATATTCAGATTCATTGTTCGAGGTTGGGAAGTTGTACTTCACAGAGTAAGGGATTCTCACTCCCTCAGGGATGACCAGTACAATCCCCGCACCTAAATTCTCTTTTTCTGTGGACCCATCTGTGAACATGGTCCATTTATCGCCTTCATAAGTACTCGTGTGCTCTAGTGGAGCTTTGGTACATTCTTCTACAAAGTCTGAGATAGCTTGAGCTTTGATAGCCTTCCTTGGTTCAAACTGGATTTGATACCCTGAGAGCTCGAGAGACCACTTCATTGTTTTGCTTGAAAGTTCAGGCTTTGCCAGAGCTTGTTTTAGCAGTAAGTTAGTTAAGACTCTTATCGGGTAAGCTTTAAAATACGGCTTTAATTTTCTTGAAGTGATAATGATGAGGTACAGAAATTTCTCGAGATCCATATATCTAGTTTCTGGACCTCAGAGTAAACAGCTGACATAATAATTATTAAATTGCTGACCTTACCTTTCTACAAATAACACCGAGCTCACCGCTTTCTCAGTTGCGGTCAGGTACATACAAATTTCTTCTCCTGATCTCGAGGAAACAAGCTGAGGAGGTTTGCCCAGAAAATTATTCAGCTTGATGAATGCCTCCGGACCACTTTCAGACTACTGAAAGTCCTTTGGCTTTTTTATGACTTCATAAAATTTTTCTCCTTTATCTGCCATCTTGCTGATAAAGCTTCCCAGTGCTGCCATTTTTCCTACCAGAGTCTGTACCTCCTTGAGGTTTCTGGGAGGTTCCATATCCAGTAAATCTCTGGCCTTGTCTGGGTTGGCATCGATGCCTCTCTCCTAGATCATGAAGCTTAGGAACTTTCCTGTAGAGACTCAGAAGGTGCATTTCTCCGAGTTGAGCGTCATGTGAGCAGTTTTCAGGTTTGAAAAGTTTCCTGGATGTCTCTTATGAAATTTTCAGTAGTCTTGGATTTGATCACTATGTCATCCATCTGGACCTCAATGTTCCATTCGAGTTGCTTGTTGAAGACCTTGTGCATTGCTCTTTGAAATTCTACCCCGCATTTTTCAAACCGAAAGGCATCTTGGTGTAGCAATAGGTCCTAACCTCTATGATAAAAGAGGTCCTTTCCATGTCCTCAAGAGCCATTGGAATCTGGTGGTACCCTTTGTATGTGTCAAGGAAGCATAGCCACTGGTATTCGGCTATGGAGTCCACCATTTGGTCGATACTGGGGAGGGGGGGTAGGAATCCTTCTGGCAATATTTTTTAAGTGTGGTGAAGTCCACACACATTCTCCATGTCCCTTCCTTCTTCGGGACCACAACCGAATTGGCTAGCCGTTCTAGGTACACCACCTCTTTCAAGATTCCTGCATCGAGAAGAGCTTGGACTTCTCTTGCAATGACCTCGTTGTGTCCAGGTGTGAAGATTCTTTTCTTTTGTTTTACTGGTTTGACATCTGGCTTGAGTCCGACCTTGTGTTCTGCAATTGCCCGGACAACTCCCTCGAGGTCGCTGGGCTGCCAGGCGAAGGCCATCAAGTTTTCTTCAAGGGTGTCCACCAGTTTCCCCTTGACCTTTGGAGGCAAGAGCTCTCCAATCTGGATCCCCTTCTCAGGTAATATGGGTTGAGAAAGACTTTCTCCCCTTTTCTGGCGGCCTGAATTCTGAGGTGGTCATCCTCTTTTGGGAGGTCAATGCACTCCTCTCGCTTGGGCTCTGGGGAGCTTTCTTCATTGCCCTCTGCGAGGTAACATTCAGCAGCCATTTGTCTATCCCCTTTAAGTGTAATCCAAGTGTTATCGACTTGGATTCTCATGTTGTAATTGAGTGGGGAGATCTCTGCTCTCAGGTCTATGACCTCCCTTCAGCCTAGTGTGGCCATCCACAACCATCCAATCCATGGTTTCAGTGACGTCTCCATTGTCTGTTCGGACTGTGGTGGGGACCTGTTGGACTCCATCAGCATAAGTTGTGTTGCCATTGAAGCTGGTCAAAGCTGTATCTGACTTTAACAATGAACTCTTGTCAATTCCCATCTGATCAAATTCCTTGCGGTATAGGACGTTGACAGCACTCCCAATGTCAACTAAAATTTTCCTCACCAAGAAGTCGCCAACCTGGAGTGACACTATTAGGGGCTCTAAATCTCCCCTTCGAGCTCGCTTCGATCTTCTCTCGATGGAGTTTCTCTTGCCAACTAGGGGTCTTTGGTTGTGAGGGCCTGCTGGTGGTGGATTTGCAAGTCCTACATTTTTTGCCAAAAATTTCTGTGGGTGGCCCTCCTTTATTAGCTTCTCAATCTCACGTTTGAGGTCAAAGCAATCCTCTGTGAGATGGCCTTGATCTTTACGGTAGTGGCAAAACTTGGCTGGATCTCTTTTGGCCATAGGACTCTTGAGAGGCCTGGGCTTCTTGAGAAGGCCTTTCTTCTCCTTGACCATCATGACCTCGACTCGCGATGTCTTGAGTGAAGTGACCACAAGGTCAGGGATGGCTTTCCTTATTTTGTCAGAGGTTCTCCCCTTGGGGTGGAGCTCTTTCCTATCCCGCTTTTGTTTTTGAGGACTCCTTGGGTGTCCTCTGTTATCTCTGTCTGTGGCTGAGGTGAAGCCTGAGATCTCCTTCTAGACTGTAGTTTCTTCAGCCTTGATTAGTTTTTCCAACTGCAGCTCCTTGATTGTTTTTACTGGCTTCTCGGCCAGTCTGAGAGCTACGTACCCCCCTTGCAAACCTTTGCTTGAATGCAGTGATGTAGATGGCATCGTTTTTCTGCTCAATCTCTATTGCTTCTTCATTGAAACGATTGTAATAGCTCCGGGTGGTCTCATCGACCTTTTGCTTGATGAGGAAAAGGTCATTGATATCCTTTTCGCACCTTGTGCTGCTTTGGTAGTTTTTCAGAAGCAACTCCTTCAGGTGTGTCCAATTTGAGATGCTCACCTCAAGAATTCCCTTGAACCATGATTAGGCCTTTTTGGTTAGCATGGACCTGAAGGCTCTGCATTTGACATGGTCGGGATGTTCGAACATCTCCATATAGGAGACATACTCGTCAATGTGTTGCTAAGGTTCTCCAGATCCATCATATTTTTTCTCCAATTGTGGAGGTTTGAAGCCTGAGGGCATCCTGGTTGCTCGTATGCTATGGACGAACGACAAACGCTTGGTAAGGTCCACAATACTTTGTTGCTCCTGATTGGCTGGGGGAGCTGCTCTTATCATTTTGTTGGGGGCTGCCCCTCAAGCATTTTCGCCTATCATTTCGATCAGGCTATGACGAGGGGGCATCCTTGCCCCAAGAGGAGTTCGCAGTGAGCTCCCCTGCTCTTCAGGGACTGCACCCTGTGCCTAGCTCTTAGAGATGGCCACTTTGTTGAGCCTGTCTCTTAGGTCATACCCTCTTCCGTTGTTGAGGGTTTCTCTAAGGTCGGTCATTGGCAGGATTCTCGCTCCTTGTGACCTTTGTTCTGGTTGACCTGCTTCTCGACCTGTGTCATGGTAGGGGGTCGGCCCTTACCTCTAAAGGCTAAAGCATGTCCAGCTGGATGTGCTCAGTTTGGCTCCTAGGCAGCTATGTGTCAATCTGGGAAGGCGCCGGAGTACGCCCAGTGGAAACATAATCTCCCCTGCCGAAGATCCCTTCTAGGGCCATCGCCATTCTTTCCATTAGATATACAGGCATAGATATTCGGGTTCCTCCAGATCTTTGTGGCCTAGGCAGCCTGGAGTTGTTGGCATTCGGCATAAGATCTGGGTGTCTCTGGTGCGACCCGTCTTGTGAGGGCCTTTGGTTGGCCGAAACATTCTGGGATGGGCCGAACTGTCCCAATGGTTTCTGGCCATGTTGTGTGATGGGCCCTGGATTGCCATTATCAACGGCCTGTACTGGCTGCAGTGTTTCTGGCACTATCTCTCCAGTGTGTAATTGTGTTCTGGCCGACGGCCTGCCACGGCGTGGCAGTTGAACATGTGAAGGCTACAATTGATGCATCAAGATTGTTTTATTTGTTTTTTGTGTATGGGAAAAAGGCTAGGCTTTTTTGTTATACATTCCCATAGACGGCGCCAGAAGTGATAGGGCCCAAAAGATGTTGGACCGGGTCACCCCACAGATCCTGATGGAGCTCCGTGATCGTCAGCCTGAAAAGAGCTCTGATGCCTAAGTTAGTATTCTGGGAGTGTTTTCCGATAAAGGTAGTTCTCAGAAAAGCAAGAAGACTCAGTTCTCTCTTGCTGTTTTTTTTTTAAAGACTGATTGTGTGCTTGTTGTTCAAGTAGAGAGAGAGTCAATTCCATTCAAGAATTTGGCTCTGTATTACGTAATAATAGGCAGTTAGAATAATTGTGGGATTCAGTCGAATCCCGCCAATTGCTCCTAAGATCTTGTAGTTTCCCAGGAAAGAGAGATCTTGCCATTTACGTCTCTGTGAGAGCTACGAGCTCACTAACCGACCTTCAGACCAACTTCACGACCTCCCCGTGGATGTTGAGGATCTTGAACATCTCTTCTGGTGAGATCGTGCCGAGTGATCCTTAGCTCCTTAGAGTGGCTAGGAGTCACGCACTAATGGTCGTGGCATGGAAGATTTATGATTCGAATCGAAGCTTGCCAGGTCGAAGTCAGGGTCTGGCAAGACCTCAGCTCAAGCTCATTTAGGAGGTCAAAGACCTCTAGGTTGGTGACCTGGGAGGTCGGTGGTAGCTGGCCGCTTGCCCACTTGTCCTCGTTGACTCTGTGAGTTTGACTTTTAGATATTGAAAGCATGGGGTCCTCCGGTCCATTTGGGTTGACTTTTGTTCGGATCCTACCCGTTTGAGTTAACTAGCCCGGGTAATACCCGTTTCACCCATCAGAAATAATTCAAACAGTACATTAAAATACTAAATAGGTATCTAAGCTGTAACATATATATTACATAATATAACATCCAATACATGAAGCAATAGTTTATACAAAGAAAGAAATTAATAAAAAGGAAAAAAAAATAAAGACAAGATCTTTACCAATGTTTTATTAGAAATATAATAATAAGAGATGAGGAAAGAAAATATGACAATAGTATAATTCTCAATGTAAGTAGAAGGAGAATGAGGTACAAAAAAGAAATGCTAATTACTTCAGAGGAGAAGACAAACTCATATTTTATTTTGAGTTAGAAAGAAAACTAATGAAATAACAAAAGGAAGATGAGTTAGAAATATTTACATTTTCCACAGAAAAGCAAATCTATGGAAAACTGCTAAGGATAAAATAAAGAGTCGTGGAAACTTTCCACAATAAAGACAACTTATGTGGAAAAATTAGTTCAACAATTAATAAGGTATTAAATTAAAATCCTTTCAGCGTACACAAAGCGGTAGAGTGCAATTATAATTTTTTCGTGGACAAAATTTTTTATGACAAGTTGCTATGGTCAAGGAAAGCCGTGGCAAAACATCCACGGTAAAAGTCATCGTCCATGGCAAGTTGCTAGAATCAGCGGTAGTTGTGGCATACTTCCACAGAAAAGAACAGATTTGTGCAAAATATTTGTATCCAATATAAAATGTACAATAAATTATTCATTTTTTTACGAATGGAGGCAATCATGGAAAATAATTTCTACGAATTCGTGGATAAATTTCTACAAAAAGATAATGTCCGTTGTCAAGTGTTGTGGTGTTGTATCTCATGGAAAGTCCGCAAAAACTTTCTACTGATTTAAATAGTCCATGAAAAGGTTTTCCATGACTTTGTTTCCATGGAGGATAGCGTAATTACTAGTATAGTACGACTAGTGTTATAAATGGATGCCTAAATTGAAAAAAAGTGCTAAGTTAATGGTCACTTCGATGTTTTAACCTATTAAAACGTAAAATTTTATGCACATTTATCAATCAAATTTTAAAATAAGCAATTATACTAAGTTTTAAATAATAATTCCAACACTTATACAAGATATATTTAAAATGTACTACTCAAATACAAAAGGCTAAAGTTGAAATAACAATTGAAAAATATTACATAAATAAATAAATATATATGGTAATGTTATGGAGTGTATTAGTACACAATAAAGTCTTTAATGGGGAAAATTAACGGTCAACATCTAATTTTAGTTTTAAAAAATAAAATCTTTAATAAAAAATTACTTTTTGTAAATACATTTTATACATTATACCCTAAAAGAATAAACTAAACCCTATGGGTAGTAGAACATTTTTCTTTTAAATAAAAAAAGGCAGTTGACTTTTAAAGACTTAACAGTACA
>JAOXNR010028852.1:0-23342 GCA_028571225.1 Parsonsia alboflavescens | reverse complement strand
GGGAGATGGCAGTTTCTTGAAGGGTTCACATCCAGGGATGTTACTCACTATTGTTGGGATAGATCTAAACAACGAGTATCCCCCGTGGTTTATGTAGTGGTTGAAGGGGAAAATAAAGATTCATGGCCATGGTTCATACAAAGATTGATTGATGATTTGTGTATACAACGTGAAGACCAAAATTGGACTTTCATATCCGACAGGCAAAAGATAAGTTATTTTGTGTTTAAGCAGCCTATATTGTTTCATAAATGGATTCCAACATACATGTTCATCCTTGGATAGGGATTAATTCTAGCAATCTATGACTTGTTGCCAAATGTTGAGCATTGATATTGCCTTAGGCATTTTCACAACAACTTCAAGAAAGAGCATCTTGGTGAGGTGTTGAAGGTCATGGTATGAAAACAAATTCCATTCAGCCCTTGATGTGTTGAAGAACTTTGATGAGGGGGCCTACAAGTGGCTGGCAGAAAACGATATCCCTACACACTGGTCAAGGGAATGCTTCAGACTTGCAATTAAGTGGGATGTTCAATTGAACAATCACTGTGAAAGTGTCAACTATAAGTTGATGGATGCAAGAGAGAAGGCCATATTAGGTATGCTTGAAAGAATTACAGTTTACGTGATGACCAGACTGAAGAAGAAGAGAGAGTGGATGGTTGTCCAGGACACTCCCAAACATAAGAAGAGATTCGAGAAGATCAAGCAACACTCTAGAGATGAAGCTGAAATTTTTGCTGGTGATAGTGTTTACCAAGTATCTGGATCAAACGATGAACAGTTTGTGGTTGACTTGGCAACCTGGACTCATTCCTACAAGAAATGGGAGTTGAGTGGCATTCTATGTGTGCATGCTGTTTTTGCAATAGGATTCATGGGAAAGAGGCCAGAGGACTTTGTCCATAAGGTGTTGCAACAAGGAGGCCTTCATGAGGACTTATAGCCCTATCATTAACCCCATAAATGGTCAAAACAATTGGCCTATGAGTGGAGGGCTAGCATATAAGGCTCCTCCTAAACTTAGACTCCCTGGAAGACCAAAAAAAAAAAAAATCAAGAGGAAGACAAGAAGTATTAATGGCAAGACTAAGTTGTCCAAGGCTTGGATAGGGAACAATTTATGTTTAATGTGTCATCTGCTAGGGCATAACAAAAGAAAGTCAACAAAAGATAAATACAATGCAAGTGAGGCACCACATGTTCAAGAGAGTTGAAGGCATGGCAGTTGATCCAAGTGGGCAGGAAGGAGGAGTTGTGGCTTCAACACAACCCTCCAATGCTAACAAATGTAGAAAGTGTGGAGAATTGAGGCATAATATGAGGACATGCCCTAGAAATGATAAAGATGGCACTTCTGCCCATGTTTAGGCAAACAATTTGGTTTCAATTGATAGTTCCCAATTAGAGTCTCAATTGACACAAGAGAATGTAAGAGTTTACCTTAAACATTCTTATTCATTTTCTTATCCTTTCATTATTTCAATTTTATGATGTATTTATCATTTCTTGTGTTGAATGTTGTAGGTGAATGCAGCTCCCAGTAGGGCTTGTAAATGTGTTTCATGAGGTCAGCCTGGACACAGAGCAATCAGCTTCACCAAGACCAAAGCAAGCACTCAACCATGCCGATTTGAAGCTTTTGTTTTCACCATTCTATTGGTTTTTTGGAAATGTGATAGTTGGTTGCCTATATGTTACAGAACAATGATGTTTTTTACGGTGATGGATAGTCTTTTTCTGAAGTACTTAGTGACCCATTAATTGTCTTTTTTTCTTTGGGGGGGTAAAGTCTTTTGATTAGTACTTAGGAGAACATTGGTCCTTTTATTGTTATAGGTTTATGTAATTATGTTGACCAAACAATCATAGGTCTTTAGTCTAACTCAATACATTGCTTAGTTAGTAAATCTTTTGGTAAATGATGGTAATGAGTTAGCTCGATGACCATTTTGATTGTTGATCAATTTACCAAGTTGGTTCAATGAATGACTTACTTTTTTTCATCTTATGTGTTGTGGTGTTCAAGGGATCATTCAAATATTTCTAAATACAACTCTCAAGTGCATTTGGTCATGCCAAAATGTTACACCCAACTGGAACAATAACACAACTAATACCTAACACCAGAGATCACATTCACATTCATTACACTTGCAGAGTTGTTTTACTTCTAATAATACACACATCACAACCTACAAATTTGTCCTACTTTAACCAAACCCAAAACAACAAAATAGTACATATAGGTCCCATCAACTAGCCAATCGAATCCTAAACTTACACCCAACAACAGAATGCGAGCAACATTCTCATACTCGGTGCAATCAACTTCCCCTTCTTCATTTCATAACTCAAATTGGATTCCAGGGTGGAGTTTTTCTTCAACAATCCAGGTATGATAATTTTGGCCCTTTTGCACATCGGTGGATCAAACCATTGAAAAAAAAAAACAGTCACCATCTCACTACAAAACTCAAAAATCATTATTCAGAGACCCATTTGTAACATTGAACTTTCAATGTGAACCAAAGTGAAAAACCAAGCCTTTGAATTAAGATATTATCTCAAATCACTCACATCTTAAGAATATCTTGCCCGGATTGGTGTCAATCTAAGAAGTCCTCAAGAGACAATATTTCCCACAGTGACGAAATATTGTTGTAATGGGAGCTAAGAAGTTCATAGATCTTTTCATGGTGTTTTTTGTGGAAAAAATTGTTGGAGCTTCACAACGGAACTTTGAGAACTTGAAGTTTTGAAGGAGGAAGAAGAAGCTGTTTCTTGATTCTTTATAGCAAAAAAGTAGCCAAAGCTTGGATATGTCCGTTCGGCATTTGTGAAAGGATGATATTACCCTCGAAGACCCTGTGGGCATGCCTTTCACGTGCGGACTTAACATCCAACTGTTGGGATTTTGACGATAAGGATGATATTGATCACCCGTAAAATGATGGGGTAGGTAATTGGTCGGAAAAAAGATAGCCTAAAGTTTGAGTAGGAAATTGATAATTCAGTCTATATAAATTTTTTTCCCAATTATCTGGTTGTTAATAGAAAATTATATTTAATGATTTAAATGGTTGTTTGTCATATTTAAAGAATATCTAAATTGATTGCATCATTTCACATCAAACATTACCACCCCCCCCCTCCTTCACCTTAATGAGTCATAAAAAAAAGGTTAAATATACAAAAAGTCTTTTAAAAAAAAACACAATTTGAATTATCTTTTGTTTTTCAGTTTATTTATTGTTATTTTATTGGAAAAAGATTTTAATTGTCGTTTAGGGATGCTATGCTATCTATGAAAAATATAGTCATAGTGTCATTTTAGAAAACTATAATGGATAATTTGATATATTCAATATGGTCTAAGGAATAAAATTTTTTCATTTCATTTTGCTTTCTTATTTATTAAATATGACATATTTCAACCATATAAAAATAAAAGATTTATTTGAGGAAAAAGATATTCATGGTAATCCAATACCCATCCAAATTAATGATTTTTAAAGAAAATAATAAAGAATACTTATACATAATTATTTAATTGTTAAAAATAAATTTTCTAAAAATATCTTTTAGCTCATGATTTATTATGGATATTTGCAAATTATATTGTATATAAATTCAATGACTTTTGCACCTTCAAAATGTTATACTCCCCCAACACTATTTATAAGTCATTTTAATCTTTTTTTTGTCACTAAATATAAGTTAATGTTGTTAATTTATTAGGTATTTTACTAATCTTTTACTGTATTATATTCATCTCTTCTTTTCCCTAATCAGTGCTATTGGTTTGATTAAAATCATAAATAGGGGCATTTTAGAGGGATCGGGGGACGAAGGAATATATATTAACTAACATGAAAATAGGTAATTAGGATAATTGTGAGATCATATTGTATCCCGCCAATTACTCCTATAATACTGGAGTTTTCCCAAGTTGGGATATCTTGTCCTGCACGTCTTTGGTCGAGAGTTACAAACTCATTAACAATTTTTAAACCAACTTCATGACCTGCTTGTGAATGCTGAAGGTCTCAACTATTCCCTTTAGAAGGTTGTGATAAGTGATTATAGATTCATAGAATGTGTTAAGAGTCGTAGACATTTAATCGTGGCATGAAAGATATATGAGATGAATTAGAGCTCGTCAAGTCGGAGGTCAAGGTCCGATGAGACATTTCCTAAGCTCATTTTAAGGTCGGTGGGAAGAGGTTGCTGCCCACCTTTGCTATTGACTTGTGATTTGAATTTTTAGGGATTTGGGTTGGGACTTGGGTCTGTTTTGGATCGATTCATCTGAGTTGTACCTGTTTCTCCCATCAATGTAAATACCTTTTCTTTGTTGTATTGAAGCCAAACTTCCTCTCTTTCTATGTAGTTCCTTTGTTAGATGAGAGAAAAAATTTAAATAAGTAGCTTCCATTGCCACTTCAAGTCCATAAATTATAGCTTGAAGTTAAATATGTTTGACATCAGTAATTCCTAAATATGGAGAAGAGACCAAATGAATAAAAAATATGCCCATATTCCATTAAGTGTTTACAAGCCACTCTTGCGAATATCTCTCCCGAAATGGTGATTTTAGAGCATCCTCAAATTTTATTTTTTCCCCCAATTTTACTTTCTTAGGTTATGCTTTTGATGGGAGAAACGGGTACAACTTGGACAAGTCAACACATACATGCAGGACCTGGACAGAAGTCAACCTAAATAAGCCCAAGGCCCAAACCTTCAATACGTGAAAGTCAGACTCACGAAGTCAATAAGGATAGGTGTTTAGCGACCTGCTACCAGGGACCTCCAAGATCACCAACCTCCTAAATGAGCAAGAGAGAGGTACTGCCAGACCTCGGCCCATGACCTAGTAACTCCCAACGGGTTTCATACATATTCAATGCCACGACTAGATGTGCACGACTCCTAACATCTCCCATGAGCCTACTACCACTTGGCGTGACCTCCTAGGAGAGACAGCCAAGACCCGCGATGTCCACAGGAAGGTTGTGAAGTTGGTCCAGAGGTCGGTTAGAGAGATCGTAGCTCTCGACAGAGACTTGAATGGCAAGATATCTCAACCCTAGGAAACTCCACTATTCTAGGAATAGTTGGCAGGATTCTACAATCTCACAATTTGGATATAATCACCTTCCAGGATTTTACTAAGTCAATTTTCTGACTTTTTCTTTGAAAAAAATTGTATCTTATGCTTGTTTTCACCCAATCTCAACATGTCTATTGTGCCAAACTCATCGTCTTCTGTGTCTTGCACCCCCTCCCTCCATTCTGGGGAGATTGTACCTTCTTCTTCTCTGGTTAACCTGGGAAACAAGGTCTTTTATCTTCCCCCGGTGTTGGCTAGGGCACCTTCTATTAAAACTTAGACCTTTGATCTTTTGGAGATAGAAGCTTGTTCCATATCTCCTTCTCTAAACCCTAGTCTCATTTTTAATATTTGCGATAAGTAGGGACTAGGAAAAGGAGAGATAGTTGCCGTTGAAATTCATGAGCACCCTTATAGTAAACGTAATGGACATATAGTCCTTTATCTCTCTAGCCTTAAGGGAGGCATTCTTCTTCCTCAAATTCATCTCCTGTTTCTTGACCTCACCTACTTTTGGCACTTCTCCTTAGCCTAAATTGTGCCCAACTCTCATCGGGCTGTGGTCGCTTTCATAGCAACTTGTCACTTTACCGATTTCCAGTTTCTCTAGAGCTCTTTAGGTGTTTCTTCAAATTAGGTGTTTCCTCGACCTCCATATCTTCCAAGGGATACCTTTAGTTTATCTCCCAACATAAGCTAGTCGATCCCTTTCAATCCTCCGTAGGGGAGTGGGAACCCTTCTTCTTTTTTCCTCGTCTTCCAGATCATTTGGTTCAATCGGAGCCTTACCTAGATTGGAACCTGAACCACTCATTCTTCAACCACCAAAATCTTGGAGTGCTATGGGTCCTTCTGAATCTCCCTCGACCCCCAAGGGTAGAGGTCAGGGCACCATCGGTGCTTCTTCTGTTGATACTCCTGCTGTTAAGATTCCCATTCCCCAAGGCAGGTTAAGAGCAGTAGTAGTGGAAAGGACTTGGGGGGCCATCAAACAAAGCTCCACAACTGCAGGGATGGCACCTTCTGACAAGCCTATTAAAATTCCCAACTCCGCTTCTTCACATTCTTCCTAGCCAGCTCAGAAGGTTCCTTTGAGCTCGTCTAAGAAGAGGAAGGCCCTGACAGCTTCAGAACCCAAAGCAGATTTCCTGGTTGTGCCACCAAGGAGGTCACCTCAACTTTCAAAAGGTTCGGGAGCTTTGTTTTGGCGACCCATTCCTTCGAGGGGATGACAAGATAGGTCCCCCGACCATGCTATGGAAGGTGCTGACTCCTTATTCCAATAGCCTTATGCCCAATCCTTCTTGATGGAGTGCGCCCCCTCAGTTGATCGGGAAATCCTTTGGCAACTGACCAATGAGGATTTTGGAAAGTTTACCACCTCCGGCAACTAACCGATGAGGACTTCGGAAAGTTTACCACCACCCTTCAATCTACAGTAAGTTTTTTGCGACCTTCTATAAACTTGGAAATTGATGCCATCTTACTGTTACTCCTATGCTGACCTTTTTTCCTTTTTGTAGAATCATCTCCATCTTGGCGAGCAACTAAGAAGGTAGGGCGAGAAGGCCAAGAAGGAACAGGAGTTTGCCTTCTTGATTTCCGAGCTTCAGGACGCCAAGGTACGCCTAGAGAAGGAGGTTGCCAAGATCACAACTTCTGCTAAGCTGCCCATTTCGTCGGCTGACTATTCAAGCAAACTCCTCGATGCATGTCAGAAGGAAATTGTAGAGACCAAGGCCAACAGTGCATCAATGTCTGAAACTCTTGATAAGGCTAATAAGAGAAAAGTAGAGCAAGGGGAGCGCATTAGGGAGATCGAGGCTAAGCTGGGGGAGTTCCAAGGGCTCTGTGATAAGGATGGCTCCCTTTAGAAGTATGTGGAATCTCTGATAAGGCCTCGAATGGTATCATTGTACATGGATGAAGACCAACCCGAATTTTGATTCCACATTCTATCATCCAGAGTCGATTGTTCTTCTTGGCACCGGGAAAATCAAGAACCAGCTTCTCCAGAAGAGGTTGCTGTGGCGGACACCTTGGCTCAGGTCGGCCAAGCTGATGAAGGCCCTTCGAGAAAAGGGAAAGAACTTATGGAGGTCGCTCCTGAGGTCGAGGATTTCTTAGATTTCACCCCCCTAGCCATGGTGACCCCTGAAGGTATTCCCATGTTTTGTGGTGTTGATGCCTTTGCCCAAATGTTTCCTCATCTTGTGCATGCTTATTTTGGGGAAGGTGCTTGACATTTTCCAAGCCTTTCTATTTATCTTGTTAGAAGCTTCTAACGGGCCATGTTGTTGGTGCATTTTGCAGGTCCTTCAGGTGGCTCAAAGTTGAACACCGAGTCACCCCAAAACCGTGATGATGTCAATCGATTGTAACCTAAGAAGAAAGTAGAGATTAGTCATCGAAGGTGGGCTGTGCAAAGGGAAGAGCTTCGATGCCTAAGTCAGTATTCCGAGACTAATCAGGAGTAATTAATTCTTAGAGAGACTTTTCTCTTCTGTCTCCTTTGCTGAAATGGAAAATGGGATTTTTTTATTCAGCCCTCTTTTACCCCAGGCTTTTCCTGTGCCGAGTCTGGCCCATGACCTATCTGAGGTTGGGGCCGGTTCACAGTCTTCCTCCTTGCTTCCTGCTAACATCATTGAGATTCACAGGGAGATGAAACTGGACATCGGCAATATTGTTGCCGCAGTTGGGGACGAACGTCCTTACAGTAAAAGTGTAGGACATATAGTCCTTTGCCACTCCAGCCTCAGGGCTGGCATTCTTTTCCCTTTTCTTCATTCCCTGCTTTTTGATATTGTTTTCTTCTGGAATGTTCCTTTAGCCCAGCTCGTCCCAAACTCACTTCGGACTGTAGTTGCCTTTCTGGCAACCTGTCATCTTTACAAAGTTCCTGTCTCCCTGGAGCTCTTCAGGTGCTTTTTTAAGCTAAAAGTCCCCTTGACCTTCAGCTCCCCTAAATTGTACCTCAGGTTTGTCCCTCGGTATAGATTAGTGGGTCCCTTCCAGTCCTCAGTGGGGGAATGGAAATCACGATTCTTTTTTGCTTGCCTTCCACACAATTTGGTCAGGATAAGCTTGAGGATAACTAATTCCAGTAAGGATTTGGTACCCATCTGGCCCATCTCGCCGGATAGAAGTTTGATTTTGGATTCTACAATCATCATTCCCTTTTGGGAGGTCGATGCAGTTTTCTTCAGCAAGGTAGCATTCTGTAGCGAATTTTCTATCCCCCTCTAGGACGATCCAAGTGTCTTCGACTTGGATTTTCATGTTGTAGTTGAGTAGAGAAATTTCCATTCTCAGGTGCATGACTTCCCTTCTGCCTAATATGGCATTGTAGGTTCCAAGGGGGTTTGTGCGGATCATAGTAAGGACCCGAAGAGTCCCATCCACGTAGGTTATGCTGTTGTTGAAGCTGATCAGAGCTATATCTGATTTTATCAATGAGCTCTTGTCGATCCCCATATAGCCGAATGCCTCAGTATAGGTCATTGACATCACTCCCAACGTCCACCATTATTTTGCGTACCAGGAAGTCGCCAATTTGGAGGGACATTGTCAAAGGTTCTGAATCTTCCCCTCTAGCTTGCTTGGACCTCCTTTCAATGGCATTTATTTCACGCACAGGAGGTCAATAATTTTGAGGGGTTACTAGTGGTAGGGAGGGAAGGTGTTCCTTAGGCCAGAATTCCTTGAGAAAGTGATCAAAATTGGAGAGTTATTCCTTCCAAAATCAAACGGAAACTTGTTGATTCCCTTCAAGAGTATCTGAAGGTCTTTGCCTGGCAGCCTAGTGACCTCGAGGGAGTAGATCGAAAAGTTGTTGAACACAAGGTCAAACTCAAACCACGAGTCAAGCCGGTGAAGCAGAAGAAGAGAACCTTCACCCCCAGTGAAATAAGGTCATAGTTCGAGAAGTCCAAGCTCTTCTCGACGCTAGAATTCTTAAAGAGGTACTATACCCGGAATGGCTTGCCAACCCTATTTTGGTCCCAAAGAAAGAAGGGACATTAAGGATGTGTGTGGACTTCACCATACTTAACAAATTTTGGCAGAAGGACTCCTATCCACTTCCAAGTATAGATCAACTGGTGGATTCGATAGCTAGGTATTAGTGGTTGTGCGTCTTGGATGCATACAAAGGGTACCATCAAATCCCAATGGCAGTGGAAGACATGGAAAAGACCTCATTCATCACAAAGGTCTAGACCTACTACTACACTAAAATGTCGTCCGGTCTGAAGAACGCAAGGGCAGAATTCCAGCGAGCTATGCATAATTTATTCAAAAACTAGCTTCGGACGAACATAGAGGTCTACGTGGATGACATAGTTATCAAGTCCAGGACCTCTGATGATTTCATTAACGACATCAAGAAGACTTTCTAGACCCTAAAGGCTGCCCACATGAAGCTCAACCCAGAAAAATGCACCTTCGAAGTTTTAGCAAGTAAATTCCTAGGCTTCATGATTTGTGAAAGAGGCATTAATGCCAATCCAAACAAGATAAAAGCACAGCTGGACATGGAACCTCCCAGGAACATCAAGAAAGTCCAGAGCCTAGTAGGAAGGATGGCAGCACTAGGATGCTACATCAGCAAAATGGCGGACAAAGGAGAAAAATTCTACGATGTCATAAAGAAACCAAAGGACTTAAAGTAGACCAAAGACTACCTAGCAGCATTCATCAAGCTGAAAGACTTAATAGGATAGCCTCCTCAGCTTGTCTCACCGAGGTCAGAGGAGGAAATCTCGATGTACCTTATTATAATAGAGAAAGCAGTCAGCTCAATGCTATTGATAGAAAGGCCAGGACAACAATTCCCTATTTATTATGTAAGTCGACTGCTCAGAGGTCCAGCAACTAGATATTCAGAGCTCGCAAAGTTCTTGTACCTCATTATTATCACCTCGAGGAAATTAAAGCCATATTTTGAAGCTTACCCGATAAGAGTGTTAGCAACTCTACCACTAAAATAAGCTCTAGCTAAGCCCGAGCTGTCTGGTAGAATGATGAAGTGGTCCCTCGAGCTCTCGGGATACCAAATTCAATTTGAGCCAAGGAAAGCAATCAAAGCTCAAACTCTCGCAAACTTTGTAGAAGAATGCACAAGGGCTCCACTGGAGCTCACAAGCACCTGTGAAAGCAACGTCTGGACCATGTATACAGACAGTTCAATGGAGAAAGAAAATTCAGGTGTGGGAATAGTACTAATCAGCCTTGAGGGAGTGAGAATTCCTTACTCTGTGAAGTGCAACTTCCCAACCTCGAATAATGAATCCGAATATGAAGCTTTCTTAGCAGGTCTAAGACTCATACGAGCTCTCAAAGTGCAGAAATTGCGCATCAAAAGAGTAAGAGATAACATATCCAAGCTTGAGCATTTCCTCATTGAGTAAATACCCAGAGAGCAAAATGTAGAGGCAGATGCACTATCCAAAGTCTATTGAGAGGTAGCTGGAGCTAATGCGGAGCTGCTGGTAGAACAACTATACTCTCCAAGCATACACCAAGACGAGAGCTTGGTTAGAGAGGATCATGTAAACTGGAGATATCCAATCTACAAATTCCTCAATTATGGCGACCTCCCACGGGACCCAAAAGAAGCTCACCAAGTGTGAAAATGGTCACATCGCTACGTCCTGGTAGGAGATAATGAGGTACACATTAGGTCCTACCCTTGGCCATTACTCAAATATCTAAGTCAAGGAGAGGGATAATACTTAATTGAAGAGGTACATAGAGGAATATGTGGATCACACATAGGAGCAAAGATTGTAGCCAAGAAGATACTAAGAAAAGGGTATTACTGGCCCTCAATGGTTTCAGACATTGAGAAGAACATCCAGAAATGCACAAGCCACCAGTTGCACGGGAACAAATCACATGTGCCACCAACAAGGAATCAATCCATCTATACATCAGTACCATTTGATATTTGGGGCAATGACATACTAGGACTCTTCCCAAAAGTAGTGGGGGGTGTTCAATTCCTAATTGTCGTGGAGTACTTCACTAGATGGGTTGAAGCAGAACTAATAGCTACCATCTCATCACCAAAAGTCTAGTCCTTTGTCTGGAGAAACATTATGTGCAGGTTCGAGATCCCTCGAACTTTAATATCAGACAATGGAAAACAGTTCATTGGTGACTCATTCAAAACATTCTGCAAGAATTTGAACATTGAACAGAGATTGACTTATGTGGCTTATCCCCAAGCTAATAGGCTCGCTAAGGTTACAAACAAAACCATTTTGGAGGGACTCAAGAAAAGACTCAGTGAGCTCGAGAAAGAAGATGGCAAAACTGCTTGGCCAGATGAGACTCCAAGCATTCTATGGGCATACAGATCAACACCTAGAATAGCTACTAGTGAAACGCCATTCAACTTGTGCCTTGGCGCAGAGGCAATGATGCTGGCCGAGATTGGCCTGAGGTCTTTAAGACAGATTGAATATAATTCAATCTTAAACGAGGTTGAGAGAAAGGCAGACCTTGAACTCCTTAAAGAGGTCAGAAACAAAGCAATGGAAGTAAATAGAACCTACAAAAGGCAAGTGACAAATTTTTTCAACAAAAGAGTGAAAACAAGACATTTCACAATTGGAGAAAAGGTCCTCAAAAGGTCAGACGTTTGCAAATAAGGTCAATTGACCAAGCTGCAAGAAAGCTGGGAAGGATCTTACATAGTCCAAGAAGTCCACAATGGAGGGAGCTATAAGCTCGTTGATCTTCAAGGAAGACAACTCCTGAGACCCTAGACATTTGCTTCTTAAAGAAGTTCTATGCCTAAAGCTGACTAAGATATTGCAGACCTCGGAAATCAACTTAAAAGGACCTCGCCGAGCATCATGGCGACCTTAGATGACCCTACTAGTTTTTAGTTTGAGCAAGATATGAATAAAAGATAAGTTATTAATTTTAAAAGCATATCAGGTCTTCACTTTGTGTTATTTGCCTCAAGTTCAAAGTGCCAAAAAGTAAAGACAGAATGCTTAGCAAATGTAAATGCAAGTCATTGAAGGAAAAAATAAAGCCGTTATAAAAACAGTGGAAACAAACAGACCTCAAGAATATTCAGTACAATGCAATAATTGTAAAAAGTCCTATTCTATTACAATGTGGAAAAATTCTTCTTGTTGCCTAGGGAGAATGGGAGGAGTAGGAGCTTAAGATTTCTACTAGCAATGGCGAGGACGTCATCCAAAGTATCTTAGCTTTCCGTCGAGTAGCAGCCCGAGTTCTATGAACAACAGCTTGTCTTCCCCAAGGAACAGAAGGGCAAAAATTTCAATAGCTGGGGTTGGAGCAGACCCGTTAGAGGAAGAAGCTTCACCGCCGCCCTCAGCTCTAGCTACGATGCCCCCAACTCTGCCAACGGGAGCTAGGGTAGGACCAGATCGGTAGAGCTAGCTCGCATCCCTCAGCACTGCCAAATTAAAAGGGAATACGACAATTACAAAAGGAGGCAACCAAAATCAAGAAAGCTCCTTACTGGAATTAGGTATCCTCAAGCTTGTCCTGATCAAGGGGAGGTTGTGCAGCACTCCTCTCCCTAGGCCAATAGCATTAAGGAAGGACTCTGAAAGAACCTCGGAGGTGCATCCTACCTTGGTCCTACCAGAATAGGCCAGTCCCATCAAGAAGTCCCTATGCTGCCTCAGATCATGGGTCAGATGGAGAAGCTCATTGAAGAAGGACCAGTACAGGTTCTAGCTCGGATATCTCTACACTAGATTGTCAGGAAGGCGGGCAATAAAGAAGTGTGATTTCCATTCCCCCACTGAGGACGAGAAGGGACCCACTAATCTATACCGAGGGACGAACATGAGGTACCCTTTAGAGGAGTTGAAGGTTGAGGGGGCTTTTAGATTAAAAAGGCACCCGAAGAGCTCTAGGGAGATAGGATCTCTGTAGAGATGATAGGTTGCTATAAAATCAACTACCATCAGAAAAGAGTTTAGGACGAGCTAGGCTAAAGGCACATCCCAGAGGAAAATAATATCAAAAAGTAGGGAATGAAGAAAAAGGAAAAGAATCAACCCCCCTAGGTTGGAGTAGTAAAGGACTATACGTCCCACACGTTTACTGTAAGGACGTTCGTCCCCAACAGCAGCGGTAATATCGCCGATCTCCTGTTCCATATCCCTACGAATCTCAATGATGTCAGCAGGAAGTAGGGAGGAAGACTGGGAACCGGCCCCAAACTCAGATAGGTAATAGGCCAACTTGGCACAGGAAAAGCCTGGGGTAAAAGAGAGGAGGAATAAAAAATCTCATTTTCCATTTCAGCAATGGAAGGAGACGTAGCATCAAAAAAGGAAGACATCACTATGAAATTTTTGAACAAAGAATCAGAGTGAGCAAAAGCTGGAAAAGATTGTGGCAAGAATGTGGAAAAGTCTGAAGTAAATTCTCAAGCCACTGGGAAGCTTTTGATTCAAATAAGATAAGGAACCTGTTGAGCTACTGGAAGGAAACCGATATGCCAAAAAAGGGTACATTTCTTCGAGTAGCGCAGCCTTCCAGAATAAGAAATTCTTCAGCTCCCTCTGAGAAACTCAAATGAAGCATCTTCCCAGAATTAAATGTGGCGACTTTCCAAAACTGGAAAAGCTTCAGTTCTCCCTAAAATTGAAGTAACGAGATCTTCCACATCAAAACTGAGCGATTCTAGTCTCTAGGAAGCCAGAAGGACATGTCCCCTTCCAAAAATAGCCAAGATAGTAATTCTTAATACCTGAAAGTCAAATTTGCGAGCAATCACAAGGAAACGGCTCAGCCTTTCAAAGGTCGTCACTTAGAGATGGTAATTCCTAACTATCTGAAAGCTAGACCCCCCTACTTAGAGATGGTAGTACTTAATACCTAAAAGTAAGGCCCCCCGACCTACAAATGGCAATTTCCAATGCTTGAAGGTCAGGCCCCCGACCTGGAGATGGTGATTTTAATGGCTGAAGATCAGACTTGCAACTTAAAAATGGTAATTTTTTATACCTGAGGAACTGATGAGCAAAGACCTCCTACCATCGACCTCCTAGGTCACAGACCTACAGCATAAGCATAAAGTTGTCTCACTGGACCATGACTTACGACCTAGTGAGTCCCAATTTATCTCATACACCTTCCATGTCGGGACCAAGTGTGCATAACTCCACTTGAGGCCAAAGAATTGAAAGCCAGCTTGCAATTCTCCACTAGAGATGCAAATGGAAAGGTACCCTAAGGCTAGCTGCTACAGGGAATCGGTGAACCCGTTAGCGTCTATGACTTGAAGATGGTAATTTAAACACCACGACCTATGAGATCGTTGGGCCTAAAGGAAAGTAATGATGGGAGAAACGGGTACGATCTAGACAAGTTAACTTAAACGGGCAGGACCCGGACAAAAGTCAACCCAAATGGGCCTAAGGGCCAACCTTCAATACCTGAAAGTCAGATTCACGGAGTCAACAAGGATAGGTGGGGAGCGACCTGCTACCACCGACCTCCTAAATGAGCTCGAGAGGGATACCACCAGACCTTGGCCCACCACCTGGTAACTCCCAACTTGTCTCATACATCTTCCATGCCACGACTAGATGCGCACGACTCCTAACATCTCCTATGAGCTGAGTACCACTTGACGTGACCTCCCAAAAGAGATTGACAACACCCTCGATGTCCACGGGCAGGTCGCGAAGTGGGTCTAAAGGTCAGTTAGCTAGCTCGTAGCTCTCAACAGAGACGTGAATGGCAAGATATCTCGACCCTAGAAAAGTCCATGATTCTAGGAGCAGTTGGCCGAATTCTACAATCTCACAACTATCCTAATTGCCTACTGTCAAGTAATAGTAGAGCCCAAGTTGAGGAGGTAACTAATCTCTCTTGAATATAATTAAATCATGAAACAGTCTACGGACATGAGACAGAAAAAAACAGTCTCTCTGAGAATTAATTACTCTTAATTACTCTTGATTATTCTCGAAATATTGACTTAGGCATCGGAGCGCCTCCCTGAGCATAGCTCACCTCCGGTGACTAATATCTACTTTCTTCTCAGGTTGCAGTCGATTGACGTCATCACGGTTTTAGGGTGACAAAAGGTTCAACTTTAAGCCCCATCGGCTTCATTTTTTCTTTCCCCCTGTTCTTTGGAGGGGGATTGTTTTTGGAAGAGAAGATTTTATGACTTGAATATGTTATAGCAATATACCTTTACTAGAAATTGCATTCATTTTTATATAATGGCTACACCATCGGAATTACAAGCATTTGAAAGCTTAGAAAACCTAAGCCTATTCGAAGAGGTAGTGGGTTCAATTCAAGAAAAGAGGGTATGTTTTGTTATGGTATTTTGGAGAATGTTCGATATGTGTATATGTAAATTAAGAAATTAATTGTGATATCTCCTCTAGGGCTAGGGAAGATTGATTATCAAAAAAGCGAGAATTGTCTGGTTGAAGGGAGAAATGGGTGCGACCCGGATAATCAAACCCAAATGGTGTGCCAACCAGGATATCTAAATGTCTAAATTGCAAATTAAGAGGAAAGGTTGGAAGCGACCTCCTTCCCATTGACCTCCCGGATCACCGACCTTAAATGAGCTCAGGAGAGATCTCACCGGACAGCAACCTTCAACCTGGTGAGCTCCAATCCATCTCATACATCTTCTATGCCACAACTAAATGTCCACGACTCTTTACACACACTATGGACCTAAGATCACTCATCATGACCTCTAAAGAGGATTGTCAAGACCTTCAATGTTCACGGGAAGATTGCAAAGTTGGTTTAGAGGTCGTTAACGAGCTCATAGCTGTCGACCAGAGAGACTCATGGCAAGGTATCCCAACTTAGGGAAGCATCTCGATTTTAGGAGCAATTGGGGGGATATTATCTTATAGTTATCCTAATTGCCCACTTTCACGTAATAAGGAGTCACTCTGACAAAGTAACTTAATATTCGATATACATGATCGAATCACATACTATTTTCGGACAAATTGAGCTAATTTACACAATGATTACTCTCTCGGAATACTAACCTAGGCATCACAGTTATCCTCAAGGCGACAACCCACTCTGGTGATCTAATTTTTCCCTTTTGGTTGTGATTTCAGGCACCATCACAATTCGGAGTGACTCGAAGATGGTTTATGAGCTCCATCACTTCTGGCACTGTCAGTGGGGAGAACATTCTAAGCCTAAAATTCTTCCATACACATTATAAAAAAAAAACAAACAAGAATTGTGATGCTCTAGCAACCAATGCGTGTGCAGCCACCACGACGTGGAAGACCACCAAGTAGAACACAATTGCGCACTAGAGAAATCATGCCTAAAGACCCAATCCTGAGTAAAGATAAAAATCATGTGGGGCTGGTCGACCAGCAAGAACAACCGAGACCATCACGGTTCGATCCATCTTGAAGAATCCTAGTGGACCATCCACCTGAGCATGAAAGGGGAGGACAAAGACACCCTAACCAGAATGACAATGGCAATAACTCCAGACCACAAAGATCAGGGGGAAGTCAGGTGTCTATTCTGGCCAACCTCTTTGAACGCATGGGGGTAGCCCTGGAAGGAATCTCTGGCAGAAGAGATTATATATCAACGGGGCAAAGTCCTACCCCATCTCAGATGGAAACACAACTACCTCGAGATCAAGGAGATCGCATGCAACTAGATCAACCCCTGCCTTCGAGAACAAGGAATGACCTTTGGCCCAACGCTAAAGGTTGGGAGGCAGGGCTGGCACAGGAAAGATCACAGGGGGGGGGGGGAAAGGATCAGTGAAAGAGTTAAAGCAGAAAGACCAGCCACCTGTGGTCAACCTTAGAGAAACCCTACGTAATGGGAGAGGTTATGACCTAAGAGATAAGCTCAATTGAGCAGCAATCTCCCGAGGTCAACAACAAGAAACAAGTCTTGACGAGTAGATTAGCTCGTTAAGAACTCCTCCTGGGGGAAGGATACCTCCTCAACAAAGAATGATCAAAAGAACAGGCAACAACGCTCAAGTGGTAGCCTAGAATCCATTGAGGAGAGCGACTTTCCTAGCGAAATAGGAGAGAAATGGGAACCAAGAAGTATAAAGGAATGTGAAAATATCAAAGCCTTCACGTTTTCATCAAAGTATCAGAATGGCTCGAATGCCTTTGGGATTCAAAGCACCACAAGTTAAGGAGAAAAATGATAGCATAGGGGAATCGCTGCGACATATAGATGAGTACGTTTCCTACATGGAATTGCCTGACTGCCCTGATCACGTCAAATGCTGAGCTTTTTAGTCCATGTTAACCAAGAAAGAACAATCCTGGTTCAAGGGCATTCCAGAAGCAAGTACTTTGAGCTGGGCACAACTGAAGGAGTTGTTCCTGAAGAACTATCAGAGCAACAAAAGGTGTGAGAAAGACATCAATGATCTTTTTAACATCAAATAAAAATTTGGTGAAAGCACTAGAAGCTACTACAGTTGTTTCAACGACAAGGGGTAGAAATTAAGTAGAAAAATGATGCTATCTACATCACTGCTTTTAAACAAGGACTGCAATGGAGGTATGTAGCTCTTAGACTAATGAAAGAGCCAGTAAAGACCATTAAGGAGCTACAAACACTCCTCGAAAAATTAACCAAACCAAAAGAAACGGTGATCCAGAAAAAGATTTCGAGATTCATTTTAACTACTGAGAAAGAAACCAAAAGGCAACCTAAAAGCCCACAATCATCCAAAAGACACATGAAGGATCCTCATTCGAATTGGGGACCTTCAAATAAGAAAAGGAAAACAGTAATTGACCTAGTGACAACTCCTATGACGACCTCAAGGATAGAAATCTTGGTAGTCATGGAAAAGAAGGGCCTTTTAAAGCTACCAAGACCTCTCAAAACTCCTCTGGCCAAGAGAGGCATGACAAAGTTCTGCCACTACCATAAGGACCATGGCCACCTTACAGAGGATTGTTTCGACCTAAAATGAGAAATTGAGAGGCTAGTAAAGGAGAGCCACTAATAAGAATTTCGGGCTAAGAACACAGCTCCTGTCAATCCACCATCTACAACTGAAAACTCGTCATGAGAAAGAGAATAAAGAACTCATTCCTTCCGCTGAGCAAGCCAATGCCTCTTACACGGTCATGAGAAATCTTCTAGAGGAATGCAAGAAGAATGTGACTAAGGCTAAAGGTGAGAATCTATTAATGGCCTCAGCCCTTAGAAAAGCTATCCAAAAGAGTGACCAGCTGCTCAAGCTTGGTGAACACCAAAATGACCACATCTATGGGCTCAAGGCTCAACTGAAGGACTTTAATGCTATATGCGAGGAGGATGGCAGCCTCACATTATCAATGCCCGAAGAGATCCTGGCCTTCCAGACTTATGTGGAGTCCATTCTTCGGCCTCAGCTATTTGGGCTCTATGTCGATGTAATTGACAACCTATGCAAACTTAATGGGGACTTGAAGATCGATCCGACTGTCCACGAGGGGTTGTATCATCCAGATGCAACAAGCCCTCTTTCATGGGAGCATGAGGAACAACCTCTGAACACACAAGAAGAGGTCCTTGCTGCTGAAGCCTGGGCCAAGGTCGGTCAATCTGGCTAATGTCCTACTAAGGAAAGGAAAGGTCCTCTGGACCAGTCTGCTGAGGCCCCAACAGCTAAGAGGATGATCTATGATGTTCCCCCTTTGTCGATGGTTGCTCCTCAAGGCAACATCATGCATAGTCATGGAGATCTAATTAAGTATTATCCTTTTCATCCCCAGCCTATTGATTTCAATAAAACACTCAATCTCTCCCAAGCTATTCGCCCATCCTTGGGTAGACCTCCATTTGAGAACATTACTAATTACCCCATAGGTCCCTCAGATTTCGCTGATCAGGAGATAGCTGTTGATGACAGAGCCCTACGAAGCTCGCTGGAGGTTCCATAAGATGTAGAAGAAAACCAAGCAGTAATAGAACAGGATTTTACATAATTGTTCTTCTTCTTAGTTCGTGCTTTGTAACAAACACAATGCTTATCTTTTGAGCTTATGTTTCTTCCAATTTTTTTTTTTTGTACTGAATATCTTAAGAAGTCTGTTTGCGACCTCTTCCTTTATATTAGACAATTTTCTCTTTGTTCTTCATCCAACACTTAAAAACTTGCATAGAAAACTTAATCAATTTCGAAACTTTATCCAAATAAGAAGAATCAAGGTCTCAATAAGCTATGTGAACTTAACTTTTATTCATGTCTTTGAAATTTGATATGCACTCGCAAAGACAAAAATCGGAATAGGTTGCTGGAGTTGCCTTGCTGTTCAGCAAGCTTCCTTCAAATAAGAGCCCGAGCTATATAACGAGCTTGTGAGGTCTGGAAAGTCTTAAAAATCCTTAGGCATAGAATTTCTTTAGATGGCAAACATTCGAAGGTCTTAGGAGTTGCCTTCCTTTGAGATCAACAAGCTTATAGCATCCTCCTTCGTGAACTTCTTGGATTATTTAAGGTCCTTCCCAACTTTCTTGTAACTTTATCAGTTGTCCTTGCTTACCAACATCCGAACTCTAAAGGACCATTTCTTCGACTGTGAAATATTTTTCCTTCACCTTCTTGTTAAAAAAAATTTGTAACTTGTTTTTTATACCTTTTGTCAGTTTCCATAGCTTTATTTTTGACTTCTTCAAGAAGGTCGAGGTCTGCCCTTCTCTCCCCCTCATTTAAGCCTAAATCGTATTCAGTCAATCTTTAGGACTTCATTCCAACCTCTATTGGCAATATAGCTTCTGCACCAAAACATAGACTGAATGTTGTTTCTCCAGTAGCTTTCCTAGGTGTGGTTCTGTAGGCCATAGGATGCTTGGAATTTCTTCTGGCCAGGAAGGTTTACAACCTTCCTTCTCGAGCTTGATAAGCCTTTTCTTGAGACCTTCCAGTTGTTTGTGACCTCAACCAATCCGTTTGCTTGAGGATAAGCATCGGAGGTAAATCTTTGTTCTATATTCAAGTATTCACAGTAAGTCTTGAATGGATCACCTACAAACTGCCTTCCATCGTTTAAGATGATAGCTCGGGGAACCCCGAACCTACATACAATATTTCTCCATACGAAGAATCGTAATTTTGGTGAGGAGATTATTGCCATTGGTTCTGCATCCATGCCTCTGGTAAAGTATTCTACAGCCACAATTAAGAATTGAACACCCCCCACTACTTTTGGGAATTGTCCTAATATGTTGATACCCCAAATATCGAATGGAGCAAACACACTAATGGATTGATACTTCACTAGAGGCACAGGTGACTTATTTCCATGCAATTGATAGATCATAAATTTTTGTATTACCCGTTCGATATCTATGATCATCGAAGGCCAATAATAACCCGTTCTCAATATCTTCTTTGCGATGGTTTTTGCTCCTATGTGTGATCCACATATTCCACTATGTATTTTTTCAATGATGTATTCTCCTGCTCCCTTGCTCAGGCATTTGAGCAATGTCCATGTATATGACCATCTGTACACTTCGTCATCTCCAATTAGGACATAGCTAGATGACCATTTTTCGGATTTAGCGAGCTTCTTTGTCATCTTGCGGAAGGTTGCCATTTGTAAGGAATGTCAATAGGATACCTCCAGTCTACCTGATCCTCTATAATCGAGTTTTCTTCTTGATTTATGCTGGGAGAATATAGTTGTTTGACCAATAGCTTGGCTTTAGTTCTCACGAGCTCCCAGTAAACCTTAGATAGTGCGTCAGCAGTTGTATTTTGCTCTCTAGGTATTTGGTCAATAAGGAAATGCTCAAGTTTCGATGTTATATCTCTTACTTGTTTGATATATTAAATCTTGTTTCTTCCCAGCTTCATATTCTTCAGCGATCTGCCTGGCTATAACTTCTAAATCGGTTTTGGCATGCAAGTTTTGCACTTTTATAGCTCTTATGAGTCTTAGACCTACTAAGGGAGCTTCATATTCAGATTCATTATTCGAGGTTGGGAAGTTGTATTTCACAGCGTAAGGGATTTCACTCCCTTAGGGCTGATTAATACAATTCCCGTACCTGAATTTTCCTTTTCAGTGGATCCATCTTTGTACATGGTCCATACGTTAATTTCAAAAGTGTTTACGAGCTCCAGTGGAACTCTTGTGCATTCTTCTATGAGGTATGAGAGAGCTTAAGCTTTGATAGCTTTCCTTGGCCCAAATCAATTTGATATCCTAAGAGTTCGAGTGACCCCTTCATTGTCTTACCTAATAGCTTGGGTTTTGCCAAAGCTTGCTTTAGTGGCAGATTAGACAATACTCTTATTGGGTACGCTTCAAAATAGGGCTTCAACTTCCTTGAAATAATAACAATCAGGTAAAGGAATTTCTCGAGGTCTGAATATCTAATTTCAAGACCTCAGAGCAAATGCCTTAATAATACACTGGAAATTGTAAACCTAACCTACTAAGAGAGCTTCATATTCAGATTCATTATTCAAGGGAGGGAAGTTGTATTTCACAAAGTAAGGGATCTTCACTCCCTTAGGGCTGATCAATACAATTCCCATACCTAAATTTTCCTTTTCAATGGATCCATCTGTGTACATGGTCTATATATTAATTTTACAAGTGTTTGCAAGCTCCAGTAGAACTCTTGTGCATTCTTCTACGAAGTCTGAGAGAGCTTAAGCTTTGATAGCTTTCCTTGGCTCAAAATCAATCTGATATCCTAAGAGTTCGAGTGACCACTTCATTGTCCTACCCGATAACTCGCATTTTTCCAAAGCTTGCTTTAGTGGCAGATTGCTCAATACTCTTGTCGGGTAAGCTTCAAAATTGGGCTTAAACTTAATTGAAATAATAAGAGTCAGGTACGGGAATTTCTGGAGGTCTAAATACCTAATTTCAGGACCTCAAAGCAAACGACAAAATAATACACTGAAAATTATAAACCTAACCATTCTACTAGCAGCACCGAGTTGACTGCCTTCTCTATCGCAGTTAAGTACATCAAGATTTCCTCCCCCAACCTCAGGGAGACAAGTAGCAGGGATTTTCCTATAAATTCTTTCAGTTTTCAACTGTCTGACAATCTTCTATCCTCTCAGAATCTTTGGGTTTCTTCATGACATCATAAAACTTTTCTCTTTTGTCAGCCATCTTGCTGTTGAAGTATCCCAAAGCTGCCATCTTCCTAGTTAAAATTAGAACTTCCTTGATGCTCCTGGGAGCTTCAATGTCCAGGAGTGCTTTTGTTTTGTCAGGGTTGGCATCAATGCCTTGTTCTAATTGTTGGGATTTATGCCCAAAAAGACTACCAATTTCCTGTAATTTTTTATTTAATAAAATTGAGCTTTTGTTTGAATTATTTCTGTGCATATATTTTTCATACAATAAGGTCCAACTTGATTTAAATATTTGATCTATGTGTTGGAACGTTCAGCATAGTAAGGTATGGATCACCGGAAGTTTAAATCATAAGGAAATTGTTCTTGACCATTTAATGGAATTGGGCGTTCCATTGAATAGAGGTCATAACACATTAGTCTCCTTTAAGTAGGGTGACTTACCTTTAGTCATTGGATAGTGAGCTCGGACTACATGTGTTAGCACATTTTGAATGTGTAGAATAGGACCACACAATGATAGTTCTCTAAATGTACTATCAAAGAAAAGAGAATTAATGTCATTGTAGCTACTGCGTGGACACAACCCCATGACATGAGTATGGGTTGATGGTCTGACGAAACTAGGTTAATGTGCCTTAATATGATATAGGTGAGGTTTCTTTTCTACGAGACCAATAGCCTTTCATATTGGGTACATTGATATAGTTAGTTAAGACAGACTTATACAATAGGGTCTCTATGCCATCTCTCTATTAAGATGGGCTAATCGCCCCCTTGTGGATTGTTCAAGTTAATTCACAAAATCTAAGGCCTTGGTAGTTCTATTTAATATAGTATTGAATATTCTTCTAGTGAATATTCAATGTGAATTAATAGATTGAACTAGATGCCAAAGGATGGTAGATGCTATTGAGTAAGGTGATAGTACACTGGACCTATGCTTAATAGTGGGTGTTACATAGAAGGGTAAATTTGTCAATACACCTGTAGGTCAAAGACCAAGGGTTGAGATTTATCTCAACAAGCCTTCTGTTTCTACAGCAACGTGTCTTGGAGTACATCATCTTCTTATGGTGATAATAGAAGATGTTTAAAATGGCTAAGTATATTGCTACTATGTAGCAA
>JAOXNR010028841.1:0-23349 GCA_028571225.1 Parsonsia alboflavescens | reverse complement strand
AGGAAGACAATAAATAAATAAAACATATTATTTATCAATAAGATAATTACATGCTCTAGGGCATACTAATATAACAGATATCACTCTAGAAGTTAACGGGGTCATTCTAGAAGTTAATGGGGTCCATACCCAAGGTCCATAGCCCTATGCTTTCGCATCTCTTGCAAGTTGCCCATTGTTAACTCTTTGAATTTTCGAACATATTTCAGTGAACATGTAAAATGTCATCATTGTGATGACGTGTAATGATAATAATGCCTTTTCAATTTTTTGCTAGATCATTGTTGACTTCAAAATTTGGTGATTTTTTTGAAAAATTTGGCCAAAAGGACCAAAACATCCAATTGAAAATTATTTAGAAATGAAAAAAAATAAATAAATAAAAAAATCTTTTGGACAAAAGTTTAAAAATGGTGAAAGGTTAAGTCTTGAAATATATAATAACTTGTTGAGAAAATTACCTCATGTACTTAATGGTCCTTAACTGTATCCTTTCAAATTCCATATCCTAGGTTTTGTGACAAAGTCATCCCAGACATGACCTGATTCCATTTCAAGGGCTCCCTTTTAGCTTTAAATACTTTCACAGTAACTTTTCAGAAAATTCCCCTTTCCTTTTCTTTGATCTCTTATCTATAAAAGTGAGTAATATTCATACTTAGGAAAAATGAGGAACATTCGTTAAACACTTGGCGTTGAATTTTATGTCATTAAAACCTTTCATAAGGGAGGTCAAAATGGTAATAAAGTGTGATCATGGTCTTATAAAGAATTTATAAGAAGCTTGACTGCATTTCAAGTCTTTATAGAAGCATTGAGATTTTGAGTTTGTAAGGAAATTCATGCTTTATAATGAATTCATTTCATTAGGAAGGTTTCATCCAAAATTTAATGGGTATAAGGATTTAAAAGTATAACTCGAAGTTTTCCAGTTAAGTTGATAGGGAATTTTTCTACAATTCAACTTTGTTTTAAAGGATATTGGTAGGTGTAAAAAATTGTATGTAACATGCAAGAATAAACTAATATAATAGTATATTCCCTACAATTGAAAAATCTAACTTAAAGGAAAATTTGTACCAAAACATTCTTCATTAATAATAATCAAATTAGAGACTTCTTATTTTAAGATATGTCTAAAATCCTTATTTATGGCATTAAGACCACCCGGATAACCAAGGTCCAAATTTAAGATTTTGGTTAATTTTGATCAAATTAAAGTTAACCATATCCTTTATGTCAAATTTGAGGCTACTTAGACCTTAATTTAAGTCTCTATCCTTGGTTTAAGATAAAAGGAGAATTTTGGACAGCTTTGTTCTTATTTTGAAATTTGGTATATATGATCCAATTGGTGTCTTCCGTAGCTATAAATATTCTAATTAGGATTTCCAAAGTTCAATCAAAGTACAAAAATCCCTAATTTCATAATTGTATTTTAAATCCTATAATTGCATACAAGTCCTAAATGAATAAATAAAATCATGTATCATGAAAATTAATTTAACACAACAAAAAACTCCATTTAACATCATGGTACAAAATAGACCAAGAATTTTCAACTCCATCACACAAAGTTCCAGCCATAAACGTATTGCCCTTCCTCCAATGTAAACAAATTTTCAACAATCCATCATCATATTCCTCAATCCAAGCTCAATCCTCAACAAACAATACAATTTCCTCCAAGAAGACATGAAATTGTCTTTAACTAAAATCATTTTGATGGGAGAAACGGGTACGACCCAGACAAGTCAACATAAATGGGCATGACCTGGATAGAAGTCAACCCAAATGAGCTCAAGGCCCCGACCTTCAATACTTGAAAGTCAGACTCACCAAGTCAATAAGGATAGGTGGGTTGTGACTTGCTACCACTAACCTCTAAGGTCAAAGGTTACCGACATCCTAAATGAGCTTGAGAGAGGTCTTACCAAACTATGAACTTCAACCTGGTAAGCTTTAATCCGTCTCATGCATCTTCAATGTCACGACTAATTGTGCATGACTCCTAACATCTCCTAAGAGCTTGTGATCACTCGGTGCGACTTCCCAGAAGAGATGATCGAGACCCTCAACGTAAATGGGTAGGTTGCGAAGTTGATCTAGAGATCGGTTAGCTCTTGACAGAGACTTGAATGACAAGATATCTCAACCAAGGGAAATTCCACGATTCTAGGAGCAATTGGCGGGATCTGACATGATCTCACAATTATCCTAAATGCTTACTGTCACATAATAGAAGAGTCCCAATCAAAGAGGAAACTAATTTCTTCTGAATATGTAATCACATGGTAAAACAGTCTACGGACAAAGGATAGTCCTTTTGAGAATTGATTACACTTGATTACTCTCAGAATACTAACTTGGGCATTGAAGCTCTTCAGTACATTAAAGAAATAAATAATCCTGATGACTCAACCACAACCAACACGTGTTCAGCGGCCACGTCGGGGCAGACCACCCTGCAAGACATAGTTTCGCATTGGCAAAACAGTGCCTGTAGGCCGGCTCCTGGTAGAGAGCAACAGTCCAACAACTGCCCAATAGGAGCCACCAAGGCCGTCACGGTTTGGACCATCTCGGAGGGCTTATGTGAACCCTCTGCCCATACAAGAAAGGAATGAATAGGAGCACCTTGATCCCACTGCCAATGGCAATAACTCCAGGCCATAGAGATCTTGGAGGACTCATATATCAGTGCCCGTAGACCTCCTGGAAAGAATCGTGGAGGGAATTTTCGGCAGGCGAGATTATATGTCCATGGAACATACTCCAGTGCCTTCTTAAAGAGATTCACAACCACCCTGAAGTCAGTCCAAACATACCCAGCCTAATCAGCCTTTACCTTCAGAAGCAAGGAATGACCTCCGGCTTGACGAAGAAGGTTAGGAAATAGGTCGAGAGCAAGAAAGGTCACAGAGGGGAGGAATCCAACCTATGACCGACCTTAGAGAAACTCTAAACAATGGAAGAGGTTATGACCTACGAGACGGGATCAACTGAGACAATATATCCCGAGGTCAAAGATAGGATGCAAGTCCTGAAGAGCAGGGGAGCTCACTGTAAACTCCTTTTGGAGAAAGGATACCCCCTCGTCAAAGCCTGATCGAAAGGACAGACAATGATGCTCGAGGGGTAGTCCCGAATCCACTGAGGAGAGTGACTCCCCCAGCCAATCAGGGAAGGAATGGAGATCAAGAAGTATAGAGCACTATGGACCTCACAGAGCCTTTGAAGTTTGTCCACAACATTAGGACTGCTTGGATGCCGTCAGGGTTTAAAGCCCCACAATTGGAGGCAAAGTATGATGGTAGAGCTGAACCACTGCAGCACATAGATGAAGATGTGTCCTACATAGAGACGTTCGAGTACCATGACCACATTAAATGTAGGGCCTTTCGGTCAACATTGACCAAGAAGGCCCAATCCTGGTTCAAAGGCATCCTAGAGGCAAGTATCTCAAGCTAGACACAACTGAAGGAGCTATTCTCGGAATATTATTAGAGTAGCACGAGGTGTGAGAAAGTGATGTTATCTCAAATTTGAAAGGAACCTTTACTTCTTCAATAAAAAATCAGAACACCCAATTAGAGATCAACCCAAGACTTCATGCAAGAGGTTCAAGCTAGAACTATTGACCATAATGTCCCACAATATGATCTAATGGATTGAATTCCCAATTCAACTCAATTACCCTAGCCAAGTATAGAAGGTCTCTAGAGTTTCACTAAGAACCCTAGAAGAGCCATTCGATGAAGACTCAAGAAAAGTCGTATTTAATCCAAAAGGATTCTCTCAATTGTTTGAAATGTGTTTGTAGAAATAAGTTGGTTGTCTAACCATTACAAAAGAGACTATTTATAGCCCCAACACTAAGAAGCAATAGGAAAGATTAGTGACTCGTTTAACCATCTAAACTAGCTTAAAACATAGAGAAAAGTCATTAAAAACAAGGGAAATAATCCATAAGGGTCAAGATCGCATTTGAGACCAAAACAGGGGAAAATTGGAAAAGGGATCAATCGACGCTGGGTGACACACCGGTCATGGTGCCGGTAATTCTCTGGAATTTTTAGTGTTGCTATCTGGTGCAAAGATCCGTCACTGGCTTATTCACTGTAGCACTCCAGATGGTGCTTTTTTGTTCAATCCGGTGCTTGCTCGTGTCATCTCCTTGTCACACTATTTTTGCACCTTGCCATCTTCTTCCCAAGTCTTCCAAGGCTCTTCAACTTGATTCCCAAAGCCCTCAAATTCTTGTTCCTTGATTGTTCAATCCCCATTGAAGTCTTCTATCATCCACAAGTTGAAGTCCTTCCTTGGTTGTTCTTCATCCTTTAATCGTTGTTCTTCAAAGATAGTTGAGAAATCAAGTATCTCTTCCCTCATTTGTACTAATGTGATTAATGCTTCTTTCATCTTCTAAGTATCATTCTTGTAGTTGAAGTATTGATCTTTGAATAAGAACTTCCAATCATTGTTAAGATCATCTTCAATGGAGATCATAAGTTCTTCATATGAGATCTTCCATGAATTCCCCTATGGCATGTATGCTCCCTGATCTCCATCATTCCCCCACAACTCAAAAGGATTCAACCTCAAATCTTTAAGTCCTACATATATTGAAGAATCAAAATAATACTTACCAATTAACTCCAAGTTCTCCTTCATGGAAGTTAGAACTTGACAACATCTTACCATATAATTCTTTAAAGGTGGTGGTCTTTCTTTGATAGATATGTATTCCTTCTTACCTTCAATAAGCTCATTAGAAGAAACATCATAGACAAGGAACACAAGCCACTTCAAGGAACAAAGAAATAAAGTTCTATCATTTAAAGCACAAGACATAATTCCCATTCATCTATGACCCATAAACTATGAAATAAAGGTTCCCTAAATCTTGCGTTAAAACATAATAAACTCAATACACAATCCCTTAACATAGCATGAACATGTCCTCCATCGAAAGTATTAAACATATGTATAAAAGGAATAAGTAGATACTTTTCACATATGTAAAATCTCATCAAGTTATCAAGATGGACATCATTATGCCTCTCTAAAAACAAGGGATGTGTCAAAGATTTCCAAGATCTCATCATATCTCTATTCATGGCACAAAACCTAATCCAAATCATCAAGTAGTTCCATCAAACATGCCAAATAGACACTAAACACATAGATAGTTCATATATTTTATCAATATGAAGTCTATAACCTTCACTAAAGTTCAATTTCTCTTCAAGATATTGATATGCCCTATCACAAGGATTCAACAAACATGTTCCCATAGTCATAGATTTATTTTTCATTTGTAGTCCTACAACATGCTTTTTGAAATAGATTTCTAAAGACTTAGGACTCCCAAGGGCAATTTCATGACTCTTAAGATTCAACATACCAAAGAATTCATCATGCTTAGAATACTCAAGAACATGTAAAGTACCTTCTCTAGGCATATTATCATGACATTCACAAGCTTCTTCACAAATTTCCAACAAACAATGATTTTCAATAAGCTTGGACTTTCTTCTCACATCAACAATGAAATAGATTTCACACAAGAGAATCAATGACTTAGAATCAACAAAGAATAAACACATGAGAGCACACACATAGAGGTTTGAATCAAGGATGTTAACATCAAATATCCACAATAATAGATCATCCAAGACAAACGTTGAAATTTCATTCATGTATATCCCAAAGCCATTCAAATACCTCAATTCATAAGAAAATCATTCCAAGTTATTCCCATGACTATCAATATCAACAATTCACACTTAAAATCCATAGGCATGAATATAGCATTTCCACCAAACAAAGAATAATCATGCTTTTAAACTTCATTATGTGTGACTTGTCTTGACACATCAAACACATAGTCACAAGCATAAAAGATGTCACTAAACTCAAAGAAGTATAAGACATGCTTTCTCTAAATAAGAAATCATCATGATCAAGAAATTTTACTATAGCACCTTGCTTATGAACATCGTAAGCATATCTAAACACACATTTAGTCTTAGAAAGCAATCTTTCATGATCAAATTTCAACAATTTATCATCAAGTGTAGAGATAAGAGTGTACCACTTTAACATAGCATTCACCTCTCTTTTGTCATTTTCCTTCTTCATCTTGTTTACTCCTTTAGAAACCTGAAAATTAGGAACAGGACAATTAGATAATGAATGGTTAAAGTTAGAAATGGGGATAAAATCCTCTTTGCTCTTTTTGAGAACCAAGGCACTCTCATTTTCACTTTCTTTTTCATGAAAGCTCACTTTTTGTTCACTCGAATCTTGCCTCTCAAAGACACCCATCTCTTTTCTCTCTATGACACTTTCATTTTTCATCTCTTTCTCTTCTTTTCTCTCACACTCTTTTTCTCTCTTAAGATCTCTCTCATTTTTCCCCTCATGTTCTTCCCTTCTAATATATTCCTCCATCTTTTCCTTTATTACATCAATCCTTTGCGTTGCATTCTTGAAGGTCTCCATATGTTCATCCTTTCCGTGAATAGTCTAGATTTCAACATCTTGCTTCTCTTGATTATGAGTCTCTTGATTTTGCACTTTGTCAAGTACCTTGGTCTTCATATTCCTCCATCTTTTCCTTTATTACATCAATCATTTGAGTTATTACATCAATCCTTTGTGTTGCATTCTTGAAGGTCTCCATATGTTCATCCTTTTCATGAATAGTCCCGTTTTCAACATCTTGCTTCCCTTGATTATGAGTCTCTTGATTTTGCGCTTTGTCACCTAGCTTGGTCTTCATTTCTTGCCCTTTGGGAATGGATTTATCTTCTTTTGAACAAGCTCCTCGCACCTTAGATGTTGAAGAAGGGACATAAGTTGAGTTTTCATAAGATTTCCCGTGTGTTGTCTTCCTCTTCTTCAAGTGTCTTTCAACTTGAATGGCCATGTGAACCGTATCTTCAAGATAGTCATAGTAGTATGGCTCAACTAATTTCCAAATATCTTGATTCAAGCCATTGAGAAATCTAGTCATTTGTCTTCTTCATACTCCACTATTTTAACTCTCTCCAATGCAATCTTCAACTCTTCATGGTACTCTTTCACACTCTTGGATCCTTGAGTAACAACCATGTAGTAGAGCTTTAGTGCATATTTTTCTCTCATATATCACCTCAATCCTTCCCATATAGTAATATATACTCCAAGTATTCTTTGATTTCTCAAATCTTCCTCCCACCAGGCTAAGGCTTTTCTCTCAAAGCTATCAACAACTAGATCCATCTTTTGTCCTTCCAAGTAGTCATGTTTTGCAAACACAAGTTCTACCTCTCTTTCCCAAGCAAGGTAAACTTCCGATTCACTTGTATCGTAGAAATAAGGAATAATCATATGATGGCTCCTAAGATGTATACAATGGCCTCCTTTTCTTCCATATCTTCTTGGCCTCCCTTCATTGTCATGGTAGTATCCATCATCATACTTTATATGTTCATATCTCCTCCTAGATGGATGCATTTGTTTTCTTATCCTTCCAACAGGGCAATCAAATCAAACATCAAGAACTCAAAGCAAATAGTTCATATCTTGCAACATATAAGATTCAAAGAGGTAAGAGTGCTAAAGAGAATGGTGAATGAACACAAGACAAATGATCAAACACTTAGAATTCAAAGAGAATAGATGAAAGGCAATTTATCAAAGACCTTGAGGTCAAAGAGTTTGTGATCCAAATTTTCAGCAATTTCAATTGATCAAGTGTCAAAATATCAAATTTCCAATAGGTAAATAGGCAATTCAATATAGTATATCACAACTCAAGCTCTACTCATCAATTTGATCAACGGCTCATTTGAATTCAACTTCCAATTTGTATCTCAAATTCAATTTCGAATTTTCTGCAAATCTTTTTGATAGGATTTTTTCTTTGACTTTTTTAGGTTTGGAGATCTTTGATCTCTCTTTTTGTGTTTTTTTTCTGTTTTTGTAGAGATGGTCGAAGAAGTAGAATCACCAAACAAATTGAATTGGCCTTAATTTTTGGTCTTGGACACAATTCAACAATTCACAATGGTTCACAAGAGAAGAAGTAGGATTAAAAGAACAAACACAAAAACATTCATAGATCTTAGATTTTCAAAAAAACAAATAAGATCTATACACTAAAGATAGGAAATTAAAGATAGGCAAACCTCTTGATGAAAAACCTAAGCTCTGATACCTAAAAGATGGTGTGATCTCAAATTTGAAATTAACCCTTCCTTCTTCAATCAAAAATCAGAACACCCAATTTGAGATCAACCCAAGACTTCATGTAAGAGGATCAAGCTAGAACCATTGACCATAATGTCCCACAATATGATCTAATGGATTGAATTCCCAATTCAACTCAATTACCCTAGCCAAGTATTGAAGATCTCTAGAGTTTCACTAAGAACCCTAGAAGAGCCATTAGATGAACACTCAAGAAAAGTCGTATTTAATCCAAAAGGATTCTCTCAATTGTTTGAAATGTATTTGTAGAAATAAGTTGGTCGTCTAACTATTACAAAAGAGATTATTTATAGCACCAACACAAGGTAGCCCAAGGAAAGATTAGGGACTTGATTAACCATCTGAACTAGCTTAAAACATAAAGAAAAGTCATTAAAAATGAGTGAAATCGTCCAAAAGGGTCAAGATTGCATTTAGGACCAAAACAGGGGAACATTGGAAAAGGGATCAATCGGTGCCAGGTGACACATCGATCATGGCATCGGTAATTCCCTGGAATTTTCAGTGTTGCTATCTGGTGCAGATATCCGGCACCGACTCATTAATTGTACCTCGTCGGATGGTGCTTTTTTGTGCCATCCTGTGCTTGCTCGTGTCATCTCCCTGCCATACTCATTTTGCACCTCACCATCTTCTTCCCAAGCCTTCCAAGGCTCTCCAACTTGATTCCCAAAGCCCCCAAGGGCTTTTTCCTTCATTATACAATCCTCATTGAAGTCTTCTATCATCCACAAATTGAAGTCCTTCCTTGGTTGCTCTTCATCCTTTAATGGTTGTTCTTCAAAGATAGTTGAGAGATCAAGCATCTATTCCCTCCTTTGTACAAATGTGATCAAAGCTTCTGTCATCTTCAAAGTTTCATTCTTATACTTGAAGTATTGATCTTTGAACAAGAACTTCTAATCATTTTTAAGATCATCTTCAATAGAGATAATAAGTTTTTCATACGAGATCTTCCATGAATTCTCCCATGTCATGTTGATCTCCATAAAAAAGATATCAATGACCTCTTCCACATTAAATGAAAGTTTGGAGAGAGTAAAATAAGCTATTACAGTTGTTTCAACAACGAAACAGTGGAGATTAAGTAGAAGAATGATGCCATTTATCTCACTGCCTTCAAACAGGGATTGTAAGGGGGCCACGTAGCCCTCAGGCTGGCCGAGGAGCTAGTAAAACCATAAAGGAGCAACAATAGCTCCGACAGAAGCTGATCAAGGCAAAGGAGACAACGATCCAAAAGCAGATCCCTAGTTTTGCCTTAGCCACATAAAAAGACAACAAAGGGAGACCAAAAAGCCTTCAGTCCTCGAAAAGGGACAGGAAGGACTCTCATACGAAGGGAGGGTCCTCAGATAAGAAAAGAAAGACCATCCCAGACCTCGTGACCACTTCCCTCAAGACCTCATGAGGTAGTCATGGAAAAAAGAGGTCTTTTGAAGCCGGCATGACCTCTCAATAGCCTTGTGGCCAAAAGAGACCCTGCCAAGTTCTGCCACTATCATAAAGACCATGCCCATCTCACGGAGGATTGTTTTGACCTGAAATGTGAGATCGAGAGATTGGTGAAGGAGGGTCACTTGCAAGAATTCTTGGCTAGAAATGCAAGCCTTTTAATCCACCTCCGGCAGCCCCATAAAATCAGCGACCTCCAGTCGGTGAAATCAATGCCATCGAGAGGAGGTCAAACCGAGCTTGAGAGGAAGACTCCGAACCACTGACAGTGTCCTTCTAGATTGGAGACTTCCTGGTATGCAAAATACTGGTCACTACCGGGAGTGTTGTGAATGTCTTATTAAGAAAGGTATTCGATCAGATGGGGAGTAGACATGAGCTCACTGATAAGGTCGGACACCGCACTGACTAGTTTCAATGGCAGCACGACTCACGCGGATGGGACCTTCGAGTCCCAACTACAGTCCGCGTAGGTGGCAGGGAGGTCACCGAGGTCATGGATTGGATGGTGGTTGATGCCCCTGGAACCTACAACGTAATCTTGGGCAGAAGGGGGGTCATGGATCTGAGAGCAGAAATCTCTCAACTAATCTATAGGATGAAAATCCAGGTTGGAGATACCTGGATTGTCCTAGAAGGAGATAGACAAATGGCTGCAACATGTTACCTCACTGAAGGTAATGAAGAGACCTCACCCAAGCTCAAACAGGAAAACTACATCGACCTCCTGAAAGGTAATGATGATTATAGAATTCAAGCAGTCGGTAGAGGAAAAAATTGTTCCTCAACCCAAAATTCCCTAAGAAGGGGATAAAAAAATTAGAATTGTTACCTCCCATAATCAAAGGGAAGCTTGTGGACTCCCTTCAAGAGTACCTAAAGCTCTTTGCTTGGCAGCCTAGCGACCTTGAGGAGGGATCGAAAGGTAGCTGAACACAAGGTTGGGCTCAAGATAGTGCAACAGAAAAAGAGGACCTTTGTCCCTGAATGAAACGAGGTCATCGCTCGAGAAGTAAAAGCATTTCCTGCCGTAGGAATCCTAAAGAAGGTGGTATACCTCGAGTGGTTGGCCAATAGAGTTGTGGTACCGAAGAAAGAGGGGACATAGCAAATGTGTGTGAATTTCACTCCACTGAACAAGTATTGTCAAAAGGATACCTACTCACTCCCAAGCATCGATGAAATAGTGGACTCGACAGTTAGATATCAATGGCTGTGTTTCCTAGACACATACAAGGGGTACCATCGAATCCGAATGGCAGTGGAAGACATGGAAATGACCACATTCGTCACAGAGGTTAGGACTTACGGCTACACCAACATGTTGTTTGGCTTGAAGAATGCAAGGGCAGAATTCTAGCGGGCCAAGCACAAAGTGTTCAAGAACCAGCTTGGGAGAAACATCGAGGTCTCCATGGATGACATTGTGATCAAGTCTAGGATCTTTGAAGATTTTATTGAGGACATCAGGGAGACTTTCCAGACCTTGAAGACTACCCACATGAAGCTTAACCCAGAAAAATGCACCTTCGGAGTTTCAACGAGGAAATCCCTGGACATGGAAGCTATGTTGGACATGGAACCGCCATGTAAAATCAAAGAGGTTTAGAGTCTAACAGGGAAGATGGCATTGCTAGGGCGTTTTATCAGCAAAATGGCAGATAAAGGGGAAAAATTCTACGATGTCATCAAAAGGCCAAAGGATTTCTAGTGGACAGAAGATTGTCAAGCAACTTTTGGCAAACTAAAAGAGTTCATGGGAAAGCCTCCTCAACTTGTCTCTCCGAGGTCGGGAGAAGAAATTCTTATGTACTTCACCGCAACAGAAAAGGTAGTTAGCTCAGTGCCACTGGTAGAAAGGTTAGGTTTACAATTCCCAATTTATTATGTAAGCCGTTTGTTTTGGGGTACCGAAGTTAGATATTCAGACCACGAAAATTTTTGTACCCCATTATTATTACCTTAAGCAAGTTAAAACCATATTTTGAAGCTTACCCAATAGGGGTATTAACCAATTTACCACTAAAACAAGCTCTACTCAAACTCGAGCTATAAGGCAGGACAATAAAGTGGTCACTTGAACTCTAGGGATATCAAATTAAATTTGAGCCAAGGAAAGCAATCAAAGCTCAAGCTCTCTCATACATTTTCGAAGAATGCACTAAAGCTCCACTGGAGCTCACAAGCACCTGTGAAAGTAACATCTGGACAATGTATACAGTTGGTTCCACGGAAAAGAAAATTCAAGTTTGAGAATAGTATCCATTAGCCTTGAGGGAGCGAGACTCCCTTACTTCGTGAAGTGCAACTTCCCAACCTCGAATAACGAATCCGAATATGAAGCTCTCTTAGCAAGACTAAGACTTATAAGAGCTCTCAAAATGTAGAAATTGCATGTTAAAACTAATTAGAAGGTTATAGCTAACAAATTTGTTGGGGAATACAAAGTTGGAGAGGATAACATGATCAAATATCTCAAAAGAGTAAGGGATATCACATCTAGCAAATACCTAGAGAACAAAATTCAGAAACAGAAGTACTATCTAAAGTCTACTGAGAGATAGCCAGGACAAATGCAGAGCTATTGGTGGAACAATTATACTCTCCAAGCATAAACCAAGACGAGAACTTGGTTATAGAGGATCAGGCAGACTGGAGATATCCAATCCACAAATTCCTCAAAGTTGGCGACCTCCAGCAGGACACTAAAGACACTCGCCAAGTGAGAAAATGGTCACCTTGCTATGTCCTAATAGGAGAGGACAAAGTATATAGGAGTTCATACACCTAGGCTCTGCTCAAATGTTTAAGCAAGGGAAAGGGACAATAAGTTATTGAATAATTACACAAAGGACAATAAGTTATTGCACAATTACATAGTGAGATATGTGGATCACACATAGGAGCAAAGACCGTTGCCAAGAAAATTCTGAGGATGGGAAATCATTGACCCATAATGGTTTCAGACATTCAAAAAAACCATATAAAAGTGCACGAGTTGCCAGTTGCATGGGAACAAATAGCATGTGCTGCCAACAAGGAATCAATCCATTAGTGCATTAGTACCTTTAGATATCTGGGGTATTGACATTCTAGGACCCTTCTCAAAAGGACTGGGGGGTGTTCAATTTATAATTATAGCCGTGGAGTGCTTTACTAGATGGGTTGAAGTTGAGCCAATGGCACTAATTTCATTGCTAAAGGTTCTGTCATTGGTATGGAGAAACATTGTTTGCAGATTAGAGATTCCCCGAGTGATGAGGACATCAACCAAGATGGACAAAGCAGTGTGGACAAGTAGATTACACCGGCCAGGTCCACTCTAGGGAGTCCACGAAGGTCCAAGCGACTGCAAGGAAAACGGGCCTGATCCGGACTAATTTGGACCTTCCACCTCAGGATGCGGATCGGACCTGCTAACTTAGGATCTATCGAAACTTGACTGGACGACTAGAAACGGGCCACTATTGCTTTGTCATGATGTACGATGTTTTTTGGCTAGCTCGGATTGTCTCGAAGGGTTTTCGGGCTTTTTTATGTTTTTTCTAATAATTTAGGGATATTTTGGTAATTACATTTTTTTCTGATTTTCGACTAAGATTAGGTTTCAATTTCTAAATTGTTTTTCAATTAGGTTTAGGGCAGATTTAGGTTGTTAATTACTGGCCGTTTGTCTTAGTTTTAGATAGCTATTGTTTTTTGACATTATTCCAGGAATCGAATTAATTTCTTTTTTTACTTTGGTTGGAATTGCAATTCATAGTAAGCCAAAATCGTGAGTGATCATGCAAAACATCCCAAAATCGTGAGTGATCATGCTAAACATCTATTTTCCGTTTTCCTGTATGAATTATTGTTTGGTTTATCGTGGACGATTGTCATCTTCCTGCTTCAAATTGGTATCAGAGCCTTGATTCCGCATAGTTGATTTGTAGGGGCCTTGATTCCGTTTCCGTTTCTATTTCCAGAGCATTGAATTCCGTTTCAAGAGCCTGATTCCATTTCCAAGGCATTGAATTCCATTTCTAGAGACTAATTCCATTTTCAGGGCATTGAATTCCATTTCCAGAGACTGATTCCTTTTTCAGAATGGAGTGAAACAACGAGGAACTGTCTCTTCGTGATGTGATGGAGTTGTTGATTGCCATGTTAGCATGCTTGGAGGTACAAAATTGTGTTGAGCCACCGGCGCAGGAAGAGCTGCCCCACAAATAGAGAAATCGTTCTGCCTAGGAACATTGACAGCCAGCAGTATCGGGAGGCAAATTTGAGTAGATGGGAAGCTGGTTTTTGGATCGCAATTTCAGAGTTCCGATGGGGGTTGAATCCGGATGAATACATTGACTGGACTCAGCAGGTTGATGATGTTTTCCGCCTAAATTATTTACCGGTAGATAAATAGGCACCGCATGCTCAGCACTATAGGTGGTACATGGATGGGAGGCCGCCAATCTATTCGCGGGCAGCCTTGAAGCTAGAGATGAATAGAGAATTTTTGCTGCCAAATCAAGAAAAGGTAATATATGCAAAGCAATACAGGTTGACGCAAGGAAGTCTTACTATTGAGGAATATACAACTGATTTCTATTGGCTGGTGGCTAGGAATCAGTTAGTAAAGGCAGAACCAAGGTTAGTCGAAATGTATTTGCACGGGTTGAGATTGCCGATATGGGATAAATTATCTATTCATAGCATAAACAGTGTGGGAGAATCGCACATGAAGGCACAGGTAGTTGAGCATAGTTTCATGCGAAATTGAGCGTTTCAAGGCAGAGGAAATTTGATACCAGGCCAAGGGTTGAGGCAAAGTTCAGGCAGTAGGGTTGCTCCTCCCCGTAGGGAAGTAGCTAAATTTTCCACCACCACCCAAAGCCCCATTACCGAATGTAGCTTCGGGTTCCCAATAGAAAACAGGCGGTAACCGAGCCAATATCTGCTGTCACAGGTGTTAGAGTTTAGGGCATTATGCTAATTAGTGCCCTAGGGCCCGAGCTCAGCTTTACATGGAAGATCAAATGGAGGGGGAATATACTGAAGAGTTCCTAGAGGACGAGGAGTTTTGAGAAGGATATTTGCTTGGTTGATCCAGATTGTATCCAAGGTGATAGTTTGGTAATGCACAGGATGTGTTTAGAGCCCAGGACGAGTGAGGATTAGCGATGGCATGACATTTTTTTGGCCAAGTGCCTTGTGGCTGGAAAAACTTGTAAAGTGATTATTGATTCCGATACTTGGGAGAATTTGATTGCTGAAAAGGCTATAAAGAAATTGGAATGAGCAATCGTATGCCATCCTTGCCCCTACAAGCTCGATTAGGTAAATAGAGATATTGATATTCTACAGGGTTCATCTCTCATTTGGTCCACAATGCGAGACAACGATAGAGGCTGATATGGTTCCTATGGACCCGACACATATTATCTTGGGGTTTCCTTCGCAGTTTGATAACTGAGCAGTGTACAACGACTACACTCATATGTACATGTTGCAGTTGGAGGGGAGAAAAGTGATTCTGAAGCCATTGCAAGAGAATACCGGCGAAAAGGAAGTAATTTGTCAACCAAGCCAAGAGTTTGAGGATGTCTGTTTTGCCTTGGTGAATACATCCAAGAGTTTCGGCCAGGAGCAGCAGAAGGTGCCAGAGAAGCTGCAGAAGGTGCTGGACGGTTTTCCGGATGTGATTTCGAGCGACTTGTCGCCTGGATTGCCACTAATTAGAGATATCCAGCAGGTGATAGATCTGATTCCAAGTTTGGTGTTGTTGAATAAGGCACATTACAAGATGACTTCACAGTAGCATGATGAGCTGATATAGCATGTCTAGGAACTTCTGAATAAGGGATTCGTCCGAGAGAGCATTAGCCCGTGTGCGCTGCCAGCTTTATTTGTACCAAAGAAGGATGGTTCTTAGCGGATGTGTGCGGATAGTAGAGAAATCAACCGAATTACTACCATGTATCTGTTCCCCATATCGAGGCTTGATGATATGTTTGATTAGTTAAGTGGAGCATCGGTATTCACGAAGATTGATTTGAAGAGTGGATACCATCAGATTCGAATCAAGTTGGGTGACGAGTGGAAGGTAGCCTTCACAATGAAAGAGGGGCTGTATGAATGGTTGGTGATGCCATTCGGATTGTCAAATGCACCGAGTACTTTCATGTGGGTAATGAACCAAGTTTTGTAACCTTTTCTCAGTACTTTTGTTGTGGTGCACTTTGATGATATGCTGATATATAGTAAATCTGTTGATGAGCATATTGGGCATGTGGAACAATTCCTTAATGTTTTGCGTGAGCATAAATTGTTTACTAATCCTTGTAAATGCATGTGGATGGTTGAGAGACTTGTATTTCTAGGATATGTGGTGACGGGAGATGGCATTTTGCCTGATGAAGGGAAAGTGCAGGCTATTGTGGATTGGCCATAGCCTACTACTATGATAGAGTTGAGGTCTTTCTTAGGCCTTGTAGGATTTTATAGGCGATTTGCCAGGAGATACAACAAGGTAGCTACACCTTTGACGGAGTTGCTGAAAGAAGATAGATTTGAATGGACAGAAAGGGCATAGGAAGCTTTCAAAGTTCTGAAGGATCGGTTGACACAAACTCCTTTGCTGGTATTGCCGATTTTTGACGAGGTATTTGAGGTTGACTATGATGCTTCGAAGATAGGTATTAGACCTATTTTGAGTCAAGAGGGGAAGTCAGTGGCATATTATAGTGAGAAACTGAGTAGAACAAAATTAACCTACTCAGCTTATAACCTCGAGTTGTATGCCATTGTGAAGTCATTGCAGCAACATTACCTGATATAGAGGGAATTTGTGTTGTTTTCTGACCATCAGGAGCTGAAGTATTTGCAAGGATAGCACAAGTTGAGCACAAGACATACAAAGTGGGTAAGCTCTTTGCAGGAATACAGTTTTAGTATTTAGCATAAATCTGGTACTCTGAACATGGTAGCTGATGCTTTGAGCAGAAGGAGCTTGTTGATTATTGCAATGCTGGTGTACATTTTGGACTTCACGAGCATGAAGGAGGATGTGCAAGCGAATGAACATCTTGGAGGTATCGTAGCTGAAGTTGAGAGCGGAAGCCGGACTGATTTCGTAGTTCATGATGGGTTTCTGTTCAAAGGTTATTGTTTGTGCATCCCGGATACTTCTCGACGCATGTTGATTATACGGGAATTGCACAATCAGGGACATTTTGGTCGGGATAAAACTACTTAGCTAGTTTATTGGAGATTTTATTGGCCTGGACATGATAGAGATGTCAAGACATATATAAGGAGGTGTCGTGTGTCATGTCTGTAAAGAGGTGAAGGGGATAGATACAAATCAGGGACTATACATTCCCATTGCGACTACCTGATGAGCCGTGGAAGGATTTCTCCATGGATTTTGTAGTAGGATTGCCAAGGCCCATGAAGGGGCTAAATTAAATAATGGTGGTTATTGATTGATTTACCAAGATGAGTTGCTTCCTTTCGTGCAAGACAACGTTGGATGCCACTAAGGTGGCTAATCTATATTTTTATTTGGTTGTTCGACACTATAGGTTGCCATAGTCGATAGTTTCAGACAGGGACAACAAGTTTATAGGGCATTTTTGGCTAGAGTTGTGGAAGAAACTTGGCACGAAATTGAAGTTCAGCAGCCCATAACATCCCCAAATTGATGGGCAAATTGAGGTTGTCAACCAGAGTCTTGGGAATTTGTTACAAGCAAATGTCGTTGAATTCAAAAGTTGGGATCTTTGCTTGCCAAAAATTGAATTTGAATTTAATTCGTCAGTGAATCGATCTACAGGGTTTGCCCCATTCCAAGTGTTGTATGGGTTTCTGTCGAGAGGCCCACTTGAACTTCTCCCTATCGATAGAACAGAGAAGCCAAGAAAGAAGGTGGATGAACGGGTGGCTGATTTACACAATTTACATGCTATTGTGAAGGCTAGACTTGAGCAGAGTTATGCCAAGTACAAGGTGAGAGCTGATCAGAGACGACGCCAGCAATCTTTTGAAGTTGGTGATCTGGTATGGGTCTATCTGCCGCGGGAAAGGGATCCACAGGGAGCTTACACCTAGTTGAAACCAAAGAGGATTGGACCTTGTCAGGTGTTGGAGAAATTTGGCGACAACGCCTACAAGGTTGAGTTGTCAGACGATATGTTAATCTCTGATGTCTTTAATGTCCATCATCTAACCCCTTATGCAGGTGAGAATTCTAGCTTGAGGACAAGCTTTTCGGAGGACGGGGATAGTGATGACGACATCGACCAAGATGGATAAAGCAGTTTGGACATGTAGATTACATCGGCCAAGCGCATGCTAGGGAGTCTACGAAGGTCCAACTGACTGCAAGGAAAACGGGCATAATCTGGATTGATTTGGACCTTCGACCTCAGGATACGGGTCGGACCTATTGTCTCAGAATTTGCCAAAACTTGATTGGATGACTGGAAACGGGCCGCTGAGCAATACTCATTGCTTTGCCATGTTGTATGACTTTCATCGGCCATCCAGGATCATCTTGATGAGTATTTGGGAATTTAATTTTCAGTTTTTCAGCCATCCAGTTTTTCAGGATGCTTGGTAATTTCAGTTTTTCTAATTTTCGACTAAGATTAGCTTTTAATTTCTGAGTTTTTTTTTCAATTAGGTTTATTGCAGATTTAGGTCTTTAAATACTTGCCGTTTGTCTTACTTTTTGATAGCTTTTGTTTTTCGACATTATTCTAGGAATCGAATTCCTTTCTTTCTTTACTTTGGTTTGAATTGCAATTCGTAGTAAGCCAAAATCGTGAGTGATCACGCAAAACATCCCAAAATCGTGAGTGAGCATGCAAAACATTTCTGTTCGAATTATTGTTCGGTTTATAGTAGACGATTCTGGTTGTCATGCGTCATTGAGTTATAATCTCAAACAATGGACTACAATTCGTTGGCAATCCATTTAAAACTTTTATCGAGAACTTGAACATTGAACAGAGACTAACCTCTGTGGCTCATCTCCAAGCAAATGGACTAGCTGAAGTCACAAACAAAACTATTCTAGAAGGACTTAAGAAAAGGCTCACCGAGCAAGAGAAGGAAGGTCGCAAAAATTCTTGGCCAGATGAAATCCTGAGCATTTTGTGGGCATACAGAACAACACCTAGGAAGGCTACTGGGGAGACACAATGCAGCCCATGCTTTGGTGCAGAAGTAGTGATGCCAATCAAGGTCGGAATGAGGTTTCTAAGATTGATGGAATATACTTCAATCTTAAACAAGGGGGAGAGAAGGGCAGACCTCGATCTTCTTGAAGAGGTTAGAAACAAAGTAATTGAAGTTGATAGAGTCTACAAAAGGTAGGTCACAAATTTTTTTCAACAAAAGAGTAAAAGAAAGGCACTTCACAGTTGGAGAAATGGTCTTCAAAAGGTCAGACGTTGGGAAAAATGGACAACTGGCCAAACTACAAGAAGGCTAGGAAGGACCTTGTATAATCCAAGAAGTTCACAGAGGAGGGAACTATAAGCTCGCTGATCTCGATAGAAGGCAACTCCTACAACCTTGGAATGCTTGCCACCTAAAGAAATTCTATGCCTAAAGTTGTTCAGACATTAAAGACCTCGCTGACTTGTCAATTAAGCTCGGGAAGTTGTTTAAGAAGACCTCGCCAAAGCATAAGATGACCTCAACAACCTCATCAGTTTTAGTTTGAGCAAGGCATAAATAAAAGATAAATGTTTCAGAGCTTATTAAGACCTTATTTCGTGCTATTTTCCTTGAGCTTTACTACATTTTATTTGACTTTGGTTTTAAAAGTTATGCACAAAAGTAACAAGAAGTTTCTTGAAGAAAATTTCAAATCGATATATAAAAAGCAAGAAGGCCATGAACAGACCTCAGGTGAAGATGTTTAGTACTATGCAAACATATAAAGGGTTGAATATTCAGAACATCGGGAGAAAAAAGAATGGAAGAAGTCCTATTTTGCTACAAAAATCTTCTCCCTTGCCATGTCATGAAGTCTTCAGTTACTTCCTCGGCAAATGATGGATAAAAGGAACATCATCTTCATCATCCTCACCCTCAGGGATGTCAATTGGTCCAGAGCTGCTCGAGGGAACCCGTTCTTCAACAACTGTTTCTACCCCGACAGTATGGGAAGGAGATGCAAACAGTCAACAATATGGTAAAATAAAAGGCTATATAAGAAATGGACAAGTAACCTGGAAAAGGTTGAGTACCTTCTCCAAAATAAATACGCACGAGGTGAGGAAAAATTTGTGCAAACGAATCTACACTACAGAACATGGTTATACCTTCAAGGGATATCATGGCCTGAGGGACGGCATCCAAAACCGCCTTTTAATATACGTCAACCTTAGGGACAGCTACTGCGATCTCCTTCCTTTTCCTAAATGGACCTCCATTAGCCTGGCCAACCTGGGCCAAAGCTTTTGCTGTAACGACCTCTTCCTACAAGGCTGATCCCAAGGAAGAGGAGAGATCAACTCTGGATGGTAAAGAAGTGTGGCATCATATTCAGGGTCAGTCCTCATCCCCGGGTTGAGCTCTTTGAGTTTGCCCACCACCCCTTATATTACTCTATCATTTGAGGCTTCATCAAGGATTCCAAAGACTCCTAAAAGGTATGGACAACTTCAAGCTTTTCCAAGGAGAGGTCACCATTTTCATCACAGAGGCCTTAGAGCCCCTGCATCTTGGCCTCAGGCTCTTGAAGTTGCTCCCCTTGCCGAACACCAAGGTCGATCAGCTCCTCCCTCTTCATATCAGCCTCCTCTAGAGCCATGCACATTGCTTGGCTATTGGCTCTAGTCTCCTGAACTTCTATTTTGCACTCAGAGAGAAGCCTGGTTGCTTTGTCAGTAGAGGCGTTGGCCTGCTCAGCAGAAGTAGCGAGCTTGGCATGTTCCTTTTCTAGGTGAGCCTTAGCATCCCATATCCCAACGATCAAGGAGGCAAACTCTTGATCCTTTTTGGCCTTCTCAGCCTGCCTCGTCAGGCTCTAACCGAGAAAGATAGGATTCTGCAAACAAGAGAGAAAGGAGGTTAATATCAAAATCAAAATAATACAAGACAATTACAAGTTCATAGAAGGTCGCGGGAACTTACTGCAGTATGAAGGGAGGCAGTGAATTTATCAAGCTCCTCGCAAGTCAGTTGCTACCCGATTTCCCGGTTAATAGAGGGGTGCACTCCATCAAGAAGGAATGGGAGTGAGGCCATTGAAATACGGAGTTAGATGACTCCAAGGCAAGGTCATGGACCCATCTTGCAGTCCCCTTAGTAGAATGGGTTGCCAGGGCAACACTCCCCAACCTCTTCAAAGTTGAGGCAACCTCCTTGGTTGCACAGACCGGGAATGCTGGCTTGGACCCCAAGGTCACAAGGGTTTTTCCCTTCCTAGAGAAGCCCGGGGAAATCTTCTTTGCCTGTTGAGAAGAAGGTGAGCAAGAGGAGGTTCAGATTTTTATTGGCCTGTCTGAAGGTTTCATCCCCGCGGCCACCGAACTCTGTTTGGAGGCCCCTCTGGTCCTCTCAGCCACCACCTACTTAGTCTTGCCCAAGGGAATAGGAGTTTTAGTAGCGGTGCTATAGTAGAAAAGGCACCAACAGTGCCTTGAGCTCCACCAATAGGAGCTTGAGAAGGTGCAGACTTGAAGATCCAAGACAAGGTCCTCATTGCTGTCAAGAAAGAGAAAAAGAACTGTTAGCATAAAACAAAGAATAGATAAAAGCAACAATTAGTTAAAGACAGAAAAGCTCCCCTGAAGAAAGGGAGGTCGGGCCCTGCTAGGCCCCATTAGCAGGGTCACTAGGAGGTCCCTATGCTTTAATTGCTCAATGGACAAAATGGGGAGCTCATTGAAGAAGGAGCGGTTCAGTTTCCAATCCAGGTAAGGTTTGAACCGAACTTAATGATTTGGGAGACGAGCGAAGAAGAATAGGTCCTTACATTCCCCTACCGAGGATTGGAAAGGACCTACTAGTTTGTATCTAGGATTGAATTGAAGGTACCCTTTAGAAGACTTGGAGGCTGAGGAGATGCCTAACTTAAAAAAGCTCCTAAAGAGCTATAGAGAAACTGGAACTCTATAAAGGTGATAGGTCGCTATAAAAGCGACCACAATCCGGAGGGAGTTTGGAACGAGCTGGGCAAGAGAAACACCCCAGAAGTGGGCAATGTCAAGGAATAGCGGATGAAGAAAAGGTAGAAGGACACCTCCCCTGATGTTGGAAAGATAGAGGACTATTCGTCCATTGCGCTTACTGTAAGGGCGCTCACCTTTCTTGGCGGCTTCTATCTTGCCCTTTTCTAGCTTCCTATCCCCACTGATGTTAAAAATATCAGTGGGATCGAGAGAAGAGGACGCAAAATAAGCCTCTAATTCAGAAAGCTCAAAAGTTTCACTCTAAATAGAAGGGGCTTTGATAGAATCTGGGGGTGTGTAAAAAACTCCATTCTCCAAATCAGTAGCAGAAGGGGAGGAGGAGTATTAGAAGCAGAAGACGCTGAGGTTGACACAATAAACATCTTAGGATTTACTGGAAAACGATGAAATTTTTCGAAGGAAAAGAGAAGGAAACTCACTCGGTAAAATCCTGGAAGGTGAGAAAGGAAGCTATCTTGAGTTATTGGATGCTCGACAGAAGGAAGAGAAGAAATTTAAAAATTTAAGGCAGAAGGCTCTATAAATTCAAATTTATTGCAAGCTGTGAGAAGGTTTAGGTAAATCCCAAAATTTGCAGGCATCTAATTCATATGGAATAAGGAAACCTTTGGGTTACTGAAACGGGTCGACCTTCCAAAGCTGAAGCAGGGCAACTATCCGAAACTAAAAGCATCAACTTTCCAAAAACTTAAACGGAGACGCTATTCAAGACTAAATAGGTTCGTTTTCTTCTAAATCCAAAACGGTGCAACTTTCCAAATTTGGAACGGTTTAGTTTTCAAAAAACAGGTCATCCTTCACAAAATTGAAGAGGCTCAACTCCCCTAAAAATAGCCGTTGCAGAATGAAACGATATGACCCCTCAAGGGTCACGACTTCAAGACGCTAATTTAGGCACGCGACCTTTAAGCTCGCTGGGCCTAAAGGGGGACAATGATGGGAGAAACGAGTAGAACCCGAACAAGTCAACATAAATGGGAATGATCCGGACATAAGTCAACCCAAATGGGCTCAAGGCCTCAACCTTCAATACCTGAAAGTCAGACTCACGAAGTCAACAAGGATAAATGGGCAGCGACCTGCTACCACCGACCTCCTAAATGACCTCGAAAGAGATCTTACCAAACTCCAACCTTCGACCTAGTAAGCTTCAATCTGTCTCATACATCTTCCATGCCATGACTAATTGTGCATGATTCCTAACATCTCCTAAGAGCTTGAGATCACTCGGCACTGAAGGGGAACCAGATCCTGAATCCACTAGGAAACGAATCCGGAGTCCCAGGATTTTTTAAAAAAAATTGCTCTCACATAAGGAGGTCGAGAACGATACCTGGAATGATGCGGAGATCTTGTAGAGATCAGTCCTGCGGAATGAATCTAGACGTCTTGATCTACTTGCATAAGATCTTCTAATCTATTCCCTATCTGTCTGGGTGAACAGAAA
>JAOXNR010028830.1:0-23351 GCA_028571225.1 Parsonsia alboflavescens | reverse complement strand
ATTGCAATTTTAGTTCATTAAAAATTTAATTAATTAAATTTATATTAATTTATCTAATTTTAAAAATTATTTATTAAAACACCTAAAGCATGACCATTATTAAGTAGAATTTAATCCTTTAATTTATTATTGAATCCTAAAATTAGTTTAAAATTAATATTGTATGTAATTATTATCTAAATTTATTATTAAAAAATATATTCATTTTTATAAGATATAAATTTATTAAATTATTAAACAAAAATATCTTACTGCTAAAAAAATAATTATTTTATTTGATAATTAAAATAAAAAATATTTAAGAATTTTTACATATTTTAAAAGATACCTTCATTGTATTTTCCCCCCTCCAAAAAAGCTTTTTGTCATCTTATGAAAAAAAAAAAAGAGAAAAAAGAAAAGAAAAGAAGCGGTGAAAAGCAAGATAGTCGTATATGGGTAGCCTCAATTATTTTCCCAAACCAGTGGTTTCTCTCTCCCTTTCTCTTCCATTTGCTAATTACTATCCCTTGGCCTTTCCAGTTTCCCCTCTAATTAATTTCTTTTCCTATCTTTCTCATTTCATTTTTCCCTTTTTGTTTTCTTTTTCTATGTATTTTATGCTAGACACTTGGTATTCAAACAATTGAGTTACCTTTCTTTCAATATTCATATTATTAACATTATTATTCTTAAATGCTTTAATATTTAATGAAAGGATATTTTTACTGGTAAATGCTAACATTGATAATTTGAATGATATTGAGCATCATACTCGTCCGTATTGTCTTCGTCGGAGAGTAAATACACTTTTTGGTCACTTTTGGCCAGACCATTATGCAACGGTTTACGTGTCTAATTTCTTAAAGTTAAATGGTCTAATTAAACTATTTTTAAGGTCGATAATCAAACTAGAAAGAAGAAGAAGAAAAAAACCGAGGCAAATTCAATGGTTAGATTGGTAGTTTAGCCCGTTCAAATCTATTTTAATTCCTGTAAGCCTCCATTATTAAGACCGGCCAACTACGAAGAAAATATTTTTTAACCTTCCTCCCAATCTTTATTACAAACATTCCGGTTTAACCTAAGAGGGGAGGGAGAATGGTTCGAATTTGAATAATTATACAATTTAGCCTGAGAAGAAAGAAATTGGTGAGTAGAGTTTTGGTTGGCCACAAAACATCCTTTTAAACTCCTCATCCATGAATGGTGTCAATTTTCTCAGTACTCTTTTTTTAAGTTTCGACTTTCATATTTCGATGCAGACCTATGGCTCAATCATCTTCATTTTCTTCTATAGTTCGTAAAATGAATTAAGATAAAGGGATAATCTGTGACATTTTTAAAGTTTAGAGTTATCAAAAGAATATTTTTAAAATTCGAGGCTAGATTTTAGATTTTAAGAAAGTTATGCCTCATCTTTTCCTTAAATATTTTTAACGGTGACTGGGAAGTAACTAAATCAATTTCTTATCACTTCTTGATAAAGTTATTAGCAAATTAAGTTGATAAGCAAATTCACTTCCCTTTGATTTCTCATAAAATTCAAGGCCAATCAACTAGTTTAGGGATTTCTAAATTTTCAACAAATCTAGAGAAGTCAATTGGCACTAGCTTATCTCAGTCTGACCTCAACCTCAAAGGATCGAGCAGGCCAGTCCCATTTTTTGGGGGGTGTTCATTTGTTTGGCTTAGATTGGATATGTGTCCATCCATCCAATCGAATTGATTAAATTAGTTGGAGAAAAAAACCATTCAATTCATCCAATATTTTGACTATCACCCGATCCACTTCAAACCTATTGGATTGGATTGGATCACTTCGGTCTTTTTTTTTTTTTTAGTACATAATAAATATATTTATTATTTACTATATAATTTATATAAATATTATTAATAAATAAATTTATTAGTTATTTAATATTTTATTTAGTTTTAATATTATATTTATATTAAATATATAATAACATAAATATATAAAGTTACATGTTCGGTTGGAATCGGTTTTTCATTATCCACATCTAACAACAGAGCCAACATTTTATAATTTTTGGATAGAATTGGATTAGTTTGGATTTGAACACCATCACACATTCTCTGAAGGGTCATTGAAATCCTAACTAAACCCAACCCCATAAGAGTCAGAGGTCGAGATGAGTCAACCTTTTATAATTTTTTTAATTTAAAAAAATATTTAAAATAAACATGTCACACCACTTTAGGGGAAAAAAAAATACAGAAAGGAATTAACAACGTGAATATAAAAACATAGAAAAATATACGAAATTATATACAAACTAAACGTAGAAAATGAAAGAGTCAATTTAAGGTTGGTGTCGGCATCGGTGTCAATAATGGCAATGGCATAAAAAGGTAGATAGCCCTAGTGTCTAAGTGATTTAATTCAAGAAAGAGAGTGAATAGAAAACTAGAGAGATGAGGAAGGAGCGCTGCACAAGCATAAGTAAGAAGAAAAAATGACTGAAGACAAATCCTAGATAAATGTAATAAATTATAGATATTTTTGGAAAAATCCCCTTTTTCATTCCTTATCTTTTTAATACACACATGTATATGTATTTTAATTTTTTTGATCCCCTTCCTTTTTTATTTGGTCCATGAATTTTCTAAATCTTTTATATGTAACTTTTTAGATCCTTGAGGATTTTTTTTTTCAAACTGTATAAATCCTTTACCTTCTATCGATTGGTTTAATAGGCCCTTTTGGCCAAAATAATCATGAACATAGACTTGGTCGATAAAAGGAGGGTATTTTTCTTCGAATATTATGCTCAATTCTTCTTCTTCTTGATCAATTCCCTACAATAACTATTGTGCATTATTGAGCTAGAATTTGGTTAATACAACATTCCTAAGATGGAAAATTGACCAAATAATTTGTTTTTCTTCCTCAAATTGATTAATTCTATGGCCTGGTCGATTATTCAAATTTTGTAAATGTGTGTCATAAGGTAAGGTGTATGGAGACAATAATCCTTCCATTGGAGTTGTTGCGCCACCTTAAGCCATCCAAGTTCAACGATCCTTGTGAATACCATTTATTGTAGAAGTGTCAAAATAAAATCCTGCAGGTAGGATGTGAAAAATCAACCCTATCTTTAATTATCTAAAAAAAATGTAGAAGATTGCGAAGAATTACAGAATTCTCTAGAAGCATGTGGAGTCTTCTAGAAGCATGCAGAATTTTTTAGAAGTACATAGAGTTCTCTAGGGACTAGTGGAATTCTCTAGAGTTTTGCGGAATTCTCTAGAGTATAACGGAGAACTCTAGAATGTTAGGGACACTTTCTTTATACATAACTAGAGAGTTCTAGAGATAGGTGTAGAGAATTCAAGTAGTAGATATTTATGTAGAATTCTCCAGATGGATGATCTCAACCATCCATCTTAATTATTTGTAGTCGTTGGATCTTGAGGAGCTCTCCTATATAAGGAGCTATTCTCTCAGTCATTTGCAATAAAGTGGTGAGCAAGTGTAAGTGTGTTAGAGAGAATTGAAGTGCAAAAGTGTGGTGAGTGAATACAAATGTCATGTATCTCGGAATGTGGTATTCGATGAAGGACTCTAAAGAAATTGAAGAAAAACTGAGGAGAAGACTTGCACCTTGAATATTAACCAAGAGGTTCCCAAGTATGATACTCAAGTACAAATTCGACACTAGAAGAAATCACCGAAATCCTGCCACCTGATGAAGAAATAAGAACAAGTTCTCCTAGTGAGCCCGAAAGAATTGAAAAGTGACCGCAACAGCTTCGAATATCAAACAAGCCACGGAAGAAAAATCCTAAATATGTGAACATTGCCTTGCTCAAAGATAACGGAGTCAAAGAACCATCAAGCTTTGAAGAGGCATCTCAAAATATTAATTGGCGAAAGGCAATGGAAGAAGAGATCAATGCACTCAAGGAAAGTCAAACATGGGATGTCAGAAGGAGTTAAGAATGTATCTTGTAAATGGGTGTACAAGGTCAAAACCAGACAAGATGGATCCATTGAGAGATACAAGGCTCGACTAGTGGCTCGAAGATGCTCACAATAGTATGGCTTGGACTACAATGAGACTTTTAGTCTCGTTGCCAAGATAACCACTGTATGAGCATTATTAGTGCTTGCAGCTGGAAAATCTTGGAAGCTTTGGAAAATAGATGTGAAAAATGCTTTCCTACATGGAGAAATTGATCGAGACATATACATGGATCAATCATGAGGATTTCAGAGCAAGTCACATCCGGAGTATGTATGCAAGTTGAGAAAAGCGTTATATGGGCTAAAGCAAGCTCCAAGAGCATGGTACGGTAAAATCGCACAATTCTTGACTCATAATGGTTTCTTACTAGCTCCATTAGATTCAAGTTTATTAGTTAAGTACCATGATGGAAAGCTAGCTATTTTTTTGTTCTATGTTGATGATCTTATTATCACGGGGGATGATAAGAAAGAAATTCTCCACATTAGAGAGAATTTTTTAGTTTGATTCCAGATGAAAGAGCTTGGAGAAATGAAGCACTTTCTTGGGCTCGAGGTTGAGTATATGGAAGATGGGTTGTTCTTATGTCAACAGAAATATGTGAGAGATCTTTTGAAGAAACATGGTATGCTTGAGTGCAAAACCATCTCAACCCCAATCGATGTTAATGTCAAGCTATGCTCAGAGAATGGCAAGAAGCTAGAGGATCCTACAATATATCGACAGCAAGTTGGAAGTTTAATATACTTCACACTAACAAGGCCAGACATTGCATATGCAGTTGGTGTTGCAAGTAGGTACATGCAAAATCCGAGAAAGCCTCACCAAGAGTTAGTTAAGCGGATATTGAGATACATCAAAAGCACATTTGACTATGGATTATACTACAAGAAAGGTGCGATAAGCAAAATTATTGGTTACTGTGATGCCGATTATGCAGATGATCATGACACTCGACGCTCTACATCTGGATATGTGTTTAACCTCGGTTTTGGAGCAATCTCATGGTGTAGTAAGCGACAACCAACAGTATTGTTGTCAAAAACAGAGGTAGAATACAGAGCTACCATCGTAACTGCATAAGAAAGTACCTGGTTAATACAGCAATGAAGGATCTGTATCAACCAGTCAAGGATTTTGTGGAATTACATTGCGACAATCAATCGGCTATACAACTAGCGGAAAATCCAGTGTTCCATACAAGAACCAAACATATCAAAGTAAATTACCATTTCATCAAAGAAAAGGTTCTAGAAGGAACTATTAAGATGAAGCAAGTAAAGACGGAAGATCAAGTAGTACATATATTCACCAAAGGACTCAGTGCAGGAAAGCTTGAAAATTTTCGCGAACAACTTGGAATGAAACAAAAGGTGAGAGATAGTGCTGAGGGGGAGTGTTAAAAATCAACCCTATCTCTAATTATCTAGAAAAATATAGAAGCTTGCGGAGAATTATAGAATTCTCTAGAAGCATGTAGAGTTCTCTAGGGACTAGTGGAATTCTCTAAAGGGTTGTGGAGATCTCTAGAGTATAATGGAGAGCTCTAGAATGTTAGGGACACTTTCTTTATACATAAGTAGAGAGTTCTAGAGATTGGTGTAGAGAATTTTAGTAGTAGATATTTATGTAGAATTCTCTAGATGAAATGAGATAGGTGTAGAGAATTCTAGTAGTAGATATTTATGTAGAATTCTCCAGATGGATGATCTCAATCATCTATTTTTATTATTTGTAGCCATTGGATCTTTTGGATCTTGAGGAGCTCTCCTCTCCCTCATTTGCAATAAAGTGGTGAGCAAGTGTAATTGTGCTAGAGAGAATTAAAGTGCAAAAGTGAGAGTGCAAGTGTGTGATGAGTGAATACAAATACAAGTGTGCAGTAAATAAAATTAAAGAATTTCTCTTACTTGCTAAAATCCTAGTTGAGTTTTTCTCACTATTAATAACCTTAATCCCAATATAGGACTTCTTCTTTACCCTTCTAATCCAATAGAAGTCAGATGAATTTGCTAGGTATTTTCGTGATATTATTATTACTTCTGAGACTAAGGCAATAAACACCAGAAAGAATTCTGAAACCATGAAACGATAATTCTTTCATTAGAGTTGTTGTGCCACCTTAAGCTATCCAAGTTCAACTATTCTCATGAATACCATTTATGGCAGAAACATCGGCATAAAATCTTGGAGGCAGGACTTCTTCTTCACCCTTCTAATATAGTAGACAAGTGAAATGAATTTGTTAGGTGTTTTCGTGTTGTTATTATGCCTTCGAAGACTAAGGCAATAGACACCAGAAAGAATTGAGACCCTAAAAGCAGTTTGCAATTTTGTGGTTTCTTTATCTTGGAGAAGTATTGATGATTCCCCTATCGATGTTTTTAATGGGTCGATGGTTTCCTTACTGATGTGATTTCTTTTTGGAATTGGTCAAGAAGAAGAAGAATTAAGCACAGTATTTAGATAAAAATACCCTTCCCTTTGTTGATCAATTTCATGTTTTTGCCTTTAACTTGGTCTAAGAATGAATTATTTTGACCAAAAGGATTTATTGAGTCAATTGAAAAAAAGAAAAATAAATAAATAAAGGATTTATATAGTTACAAAAAAAAAAAATCTTAAAGGCCAGAAGTTATGTATAAAGATTTGGAATTCATATGCATCAAGTAAAAAAATTGGAAGAAAAAAAAGATTCATGATCCATGTGGACCAAATAAAAAGGGAAGAGAATCTAAAAAAATAAGATCATGAGTTTATATAAATCAAGTAAAAAAGGTAAGAGACCAAAAAGAGAATTTTCACTTATTCTTTCTATTTTTAAAATTTTATTACATTTGGCCCAAGGATCTCTTCAAAACCCTTGCTATACCCTTTGACTCTCAAGGTACGAATTAAAAAACTCTTATCAAATTTAAAGTAAGTTCGACTCATTTTGACGGTTCTAATCAAAACCAAGCACGTATTCATTAATGTGTTTAATTACCGTCTGATGATAATTAATTTGTGGATGGGCCCACAACGAGGGAGAGCCACAGCAATTTTGTTTGTTAATGAATTGAATGATCGAATAAATGAAGGTCAACATGCTACATTCACGTGTGTGCATCCTCCCACCTACACAAAATTCTCTATTTAAACAATGCCAATGATGCTACTGTCATTATTATTAGTAGTAGTTCTTAATACACAGAAAAGATTGATAATTACTAGTAATTCCTAATGAAAACGAAGAACACAGTCATTTAAAGCTCTGAATTCAGATTTCGTTTTGATGATCTATTGAGTTTGAAACCCCTCTCTATATATGTTCTAATATCAAGATACAATACAGATTAATTCCCAAAAAACAAAAAAAAAGAGTTGAAATGTCTGTCCTACAAAACAGTATCTAAAATGGTACATAATTGGCATTGCCATTGCTGGAAGCAGCAAAGTCTATTTTACATGTCAGAGTAATGGTTTGTCTGCGGTGGATTGATCTCTCACTTCTTGAAAAGGTACTCTAACTTCCTGACCTCGTCCATCTACTCGTATGGCCTCTATTCTACTAATGGATTCTCTGATATCCAGGCGCTGCTCGGGGTTACTCTCTGTACAAGCAGCCCCAATGTGGAGGAGTTTTTCGGCATCAGTTAGTGAAATGTTAATGGAGTTTGCAATGTCTGGATCCACTAACTCGGCTTCTCTTCCCTCTGCAATTGCAGATTTCACCCATGGCACAATGTCGATCCCACCGGTACCATTGTTCAAGTACACGGATGGGAATTTTCCGGTAAGGAGCTCTAGAATGATGATCCCCAGACAGTACACATCAGACTTCCCAGAAACTCGCTGATATTCTATGGCTTCAGGGGACCTATACGCGAGTAGCGTTTGTTTGCACTGGTTGCTATTCAGTAAACAGCTGTACCCAAAATCTGAAAGCAATGGCTCGTAATTCGGGTCCAGAAGGACATTGCTGGATTTAAGGTCACCGTGAGGCAAGTCAACAGAAGACCCCAGTTCAGAGTGAAGATAGCCCAGTCCTCGAGCTATTCCTTGGATTATATTCAGACGGGTAGGCCAATTGAGCTCAGCATGAGAAGCCCCACGATCCCCTGAAGAGGTAAATGTAGTCAAACCAAGAATAGAACATTACTGGAGAGAAAGAAGAATTAGAAGAGGTGGAAAAAATAAATTAATCATACCGTGCAGTAGATAAAGCAAGCTTCCCTGAGGAATGTATTCATAAACCAATAGCTTTTCATCTTTTCGGTAATGATAAGCCAGTGGTGTCAAGATGTTCCTGTGTTTCAGTCTTCCAAGGCGTCTCAGATGAGCCTCGAATCCATCCTTTCCAATGTTGTCCATTTCTTTCATCCTCTTTACCACCAATGCCAAACTACTGGACATGGTGGCCTTATAAGCAGAGGCCCCTGCTACATTTGCAAGAACCTCTGCATTGGCCCTCATCAAATCTGACAACCCAAATTCTCCTCTTTCACTATTGACCATAACAAGATCCTCGCTCTTTCCGTTTAGGGAGGAAATGGCGGTCCCAGTTTGGCTTGGGGTCAAATCCCTTAAACTTGTCATTCGCGATGGTTTGGCAGCTGCACCACTACCAACAATTTTCATCTCCTCTGCATCAACATCTTCCTTTCGCCGCCTGCGTTGAAGCAGATACATCCCCAAGAACAGGAATACCAGCATGATGCTGGCGACAATCAGCAGCGACCCAAAACTGGTTTTATGGGGGGCCGTGAGAGTTTGGGTGGAGTTATTGGGCCCATTGCAAGGATTACCTAGTTTGTCTCCACAAAGTCCAGGATTCCCTTCAAATGAGCTCTGGTTAAATCGATTTAAACTTGATGGGATTTCACCTGTCAAGTTATTGTTGCTGATGTTAAATGACATCAGTGTTGGTTGGTTAAATTCTGGGATTGTTCCAGAAAACTGATTGTTGTCGAGATGCAATTCAATCAGATGGGATAGCTGAGCCAAGGAAGATGGAATTGCACCAGAAAATTTGTTCCCAGAAATCCATACTCTCTTTAAGGACTGCATTTTAGCAAAAAAATCGGATGAAATTTCACCTGAAAACTGATTCCCAGTCAAGGAAATGGTCTTCAGAGCACCTAATCGATTAAATTCAGGAATTGGGCCAGAAAAGGAATTATTCATTAAACTAAGTCTTCGAAGTCGTGGGATCTGCACCAGGGCATCAACATCAATGCCTCCTGACAGATTAGAGCTCCCCAAATTAAGGTTACCGACACCGCCATGATCACAGATAACACCCCTCCACCGGTAATTCTTGTCACAGGCATTTGTTTCGGGCTTCCAGGAATCAAGAGCCTGTGCATTTGTGAATGATTTCTTGAGCTGCAACAAGGCCTCTGAATCAGTAACTGAGCTTCCCATTGGAAAAATGACCAAGAAGACCGAAAACAAGAGATAATATGATCTCATTTCATCATCAAAGACCATTTTTTCTTGACTAGGTGAATTCTGCAACTCCTCAGGATATGATTCCGTTGGGTGCAAACATTGTTACGGGGTAAAACTGACGCAGAGCATTCATGTTGTCATATTTTCTTAGGATTGCTAGACTGGAATTTGGAAAAGAGCCCAGGAACAGGAAACATGGGGATTTGATGGCAGCTTTCCATTCTTTCTTCCTCTTCATCGAATAAATGGAAAACCGCTTTTGTCGTCCTTCAACTCCCTCAAGTCCACCTCTTTTCTACTACTCCTATAAACAAACACCAGCCCCTAGATTTCATGTGCCATTTTCTTCTCCATTTAATTTATTTAATCAGTTTTCATTTATTATTTATGTTATTACTGCTTCATTAAAAAATATATATAAATAAATTAAAAAGGACAATGGCATTTTGGGCCTTTTTCTTGCTATATTAGATATTGGCTGAAAAAAAGGGTATCCAGAAATAGACCATCATCTTCTCAGATATCTTTAACATTGAGAAGCCCAGAAGAAGGACTACAGAGACACGGACAGATTGAATTCTAAAGGGCCATGAAGTGTACAGACGGCCCAGCGCTACCGTTCTTTTCCAAAAGCCATGGTTTGAGAATGAATACCCTACAGATTTGTGGGTTGAGGTCGAGAACGTTTTCGTAACCAATTGTAATTCGACTAGCCGCTAATATTATAATTTAAATAAAAACCCTTTTTTTTTTTTGTAAGTAATAAAATTAGTTAAATTGTTAAATTTTATCCTCAAACAATTTTCATGATAGATTATTATTATTTTGCACTTTTTAGATTCCCAAATTATATTTGAGTAGCATGTTAGGTCCTTTAGGAGGCGAGAATCTGAAATTTCCTGGCCAAGTTAAACATCTTTTTTTTTAATTTTTTTTTAAATGATGGGTAAAAGTGGTATTACATGAGTAGTTTCGTTTGTTGCCTCATCTTTCCTGTTTTAATTGTTCCATTCTGCTGCCTCCAGTTAAGCAACTGCATATATACCGATGGGTTTCTTTGACAATCCTTTATTTTCCTTAGAAGTTCTTTGAGTTTTAGTTTATTTCTCACGATATTTATTCTGCGAAAGAGATTGCTTGGTGGTGTATTCTACATGATAACACTTTAAAATTGTCCTTATTTTATGCTTATATTGAATGGCTTTATACTCATGTTAGACATATTTCAATTGATTTTTACGAAGTCCAAAGGAACACAAGTTGCCGCAGATTATTTTTAAAACAAAATGAATTTGATTTACCCTCGGCCGAGGCTTCGGCTGGAGGGATAGAAATTAGAATACTTGAGTAGAAAGTCTTGAAGTCAAACTTAAATGAAGAAGGTCAATGATGCAGGCTGGCCCGAACTCGAAATAGGCTCAATTTTGAATTTGGACTTTTTATGTTTTTAGGATTTTTTTAAATTTCTAATTAGGTTTAGGGTTAGATTTTAGATTATAAATATTTCGTTTTGTCTTAGTTACAAACAGGCTTTTACAATGTGATTTTTTCGACTTTTGGTCATTAAACTGAAAACTCGTGTGTTTTCACAATATCCAGTTCTTTTCCTATTTAGCCGTTTATTCGTTCCTGTTTATTGCATCAGTTGGTATCAGAGCATAGGTTGCCCTCACAAATGGCTGAACAGAATCGTGTTGGTTGTGGACGGCATCGTGTTGGAAGGGGACGTGGAGTTGTTCCTCAGGAAGAAGAATAGCCTTGTCAACGAGTCCTACGAGAAAAAGGAAAACGAAGCACAAAGAAGGCAGATCCAAGACTTCGAACGGCAACTGACGCAAGCTAGGTTGGACGTTTAGACTAAGGAAGGGGCGGAATCAGAGACTGAATCCAAAGATGTGGAGGAAGATGTTAATCCATTTGCGGCATTGAACCAGGGGTCGTGTAACCTGCTGGAACAACACACCCAACAACCATCTTCTTTCCGGAATCACGGCATGAAAATCGAGATTTCCAATTAAGTGAACAGGCAGATCAAACGATCATCGAAAAAAAAAAAAAAAACGTGACAGTCGTTGGAAAGATTTGGCCATACAGATTCAAGCAGTGGGTGTCGGAGGTTCGCCGGAGTTTCTTGACAACATGAACTAATAGTTGCAAGCCAGGCAACGTTCCAACAGAGTAGCAAGCAGGTGGGCAAGCAGACTTGGTTCGACAGCTGTCCGATTGAGTAGATCTGGTGTGGTGCGTTCCAGCAGAAGGCTTAGCCGAGCAGAACAGCAACTAGCAGCGACGCAGCTGAAACTAGGAAACTCACCACCGTTAGCGAGCGAGCAATCGCGAGCTTTGTCTGGACAGGCGATTCGGCAGAGGAAGAAGCAGCAGTGGCAAGTGGTTTCATTCAAGGCTGGCAGCTGGACTGGTTTGTGCAGCAGATCACATTTGGCGGCAGGCGGCATGATAGAACGATGGCAATGGCGGTGGCCGGTTGAGGTGCTCAATTCTGATGATGGCAGATTTGTGGTTGATGCCTAGTCAAAGGTTGACAAGGGCTTGGCTTCTTAGAGAAGAAGAAGGAGACAAGAAACCCCAATTGGTTTATATTATTTGCGATTTTTAAGAAATTCTAGATTTAATCCTAAAGTTTTGTGTATTAGCCCAATTAGGAGTATTATTATTATTATTATTATTATTATTATTATTATTATTATTAATTAGAGTTCTTTCGGGCCTATAGAATTAGTAAAAATGCAGTTGATAAGGACGAGTCAGATTCGAGGACGAATCTTTTCCAAGGGGAGGAGAATGATGTAGGTTGGCCCGAGCTTAGAATGGGCTCAACTTTGAATTGAGTTTTTTATGTTTTTAGGGTTTTTTTAATTTCCAACTAGGTTTAGTGTTAGATTTTATGTTATAAATATCTCGTTTTGTCTTAATAACAATCAGGCTTTTACAATGTGATTTTTTAAACTTTTGGTCATTAAATTGAAAACTTATGTGTTTTCACAATGTCCAGTTCTTTTCCTGTTTAGCCGTTTATTCGTTCCTATTTATTGCATCAGCCAAGCTCAGATTTGAACATTCAAACCCTCCAGAAGCATCCACAGAGGACATTCAAAATTCAAAGACAAGTCAAGGAAGAAGTTAGGGGTTTTTATGTATATAAATGGGCAATTAAGGCTCTCATGGAATGGAATCATTCATTCGTTGAGTATTCATTTATTCATTCTTCATTTTCGTTTTTTCTCTAAGCACTTCCAGAAAGGCAGCTTTAGAAAAGAATTGTGAGACCTTTATTTTTAAATCGTTCAGCATATTTATAATATCTGTTTTCACTTTATTATCATTTTCTTGTTCATTGAGTAAGTGACAAACTATTTGTTTATGTTAAATAATTTATCGTTAGTGATTGTCTTAAAACCGTAATTATTTAAGATTGTCATCAATTGACTCTAGGATTAAATCCCCTAAGAAACAACTTGATCTAGTTTGAACAGTCAAATGCAGGCATTGAATCTTGCAGGCATCCTTAGGGTTATTTGCCAGTTAGGTATTTATAGTTGAGCATTCTCATGTTTAGCCTAAATTAGGAAAGGTTGGTAAAATGTAGGCATTCCTAACTTACTATAATTATCTTATTATTTTGAGTGCAAATAATTATTTGTGTCAATGAATCATTCTGTAAGCTGGAACTGAAACGACGTCAACTAGGTTGAATCTTTCTTCAACTTTCTCTCTTTCTTGCTATTTTTATTTTTTGTTAATTATTTTATTAATCAATATAAATCACCCTTTTCCTGTAATTTATTTATTTTCTTACTTGGTTTAAAAAAATTCTAAATTTAATTATCAAGTTACCTGAGGATATGATCCCTGCTCCTAAACTAAAAAATTAATTCGTTTTTATATTTGTAGGAAATTTTGGTATATTAGACATCTGCCCCTACACATTTAGTTAATGATTATAGTTAGACCTTTATTTAAATGTAAGATTTTTCATATTTACATGTTGTAATTTATAACTCACAAGTTATAATTATAATTCCAACTTGTGGCAAGAAAAAAGGAAAAGGTAGATTTAGACTTCTCTTCATACTCTTTCCTTCAACACATTCCACTATAAATATCTATAAATATCTCACAATTATTCATTTTCAAGTATGTTACTTTTACTATAAAAATCCTCTCTCTATATTTTATGCTATGATATTTTACTATCTAAGAGTCAATGGGACTATCTGACAGTCAATGGGGGAGGATTCTCCCTCCTAAAAGAGTTCGTATTGTAGAATGAATTGTACAAACTATTTATAATACAAGCTAATCTATATTTTTATACTGCAACTATGACATACAAAAGAGGTAAAACATGATAAAAATAAACATAGGGGTCTTGACTATACCCCCTCAAGGTTGGGGAGGGGAAACCACACCAATCTTGGAAAGATGTCGGAAAGCCTTGGGTAATGGTTGGGTGAGAAAGTCGGCAAGTTCTTCTCCAAAAGACAAATGCTGAACTTGTAGTTTGTTGCCTTGGACTTGATCTCTCCCGAAGTGATAGTCATGAATCATTTTGCTATGGTAAATAGGATTTTGACAGATATAACTAACCCCCAAGTTGTTACTGTACACTATTAGTCTTACAGACATTGCAATACCAAGTTTCTTAAAGAGATTTTGAATCCAATTCCCTTCGATGACAGTATTGGCAGTGGTTCTATGCTCTGCTTCAGTGGATGACCGAGACTGATAGCATTCGGTCCCAGGAATAATATAAAGGCAGAAGTCTTAGAACTCTCTAGAAAACTGCCACCCCAATCAACATTGACATAGATATGTAGTGTGGTATCATCAAATTTCCTAAAAAAGAGGCCATGATGAGTAGTGTTCTTTAAGTAACAGAATATGCATTTGGCTACCTTCCAATGAGTGGAAGATGGTTGATACATGAATTGACGTAGTTTGTCAACAACAAAGCTGATATTTGGCCCAGTGATCGTCAAGTATTGAAGCTTTCCAATGACCATAATATACTGAGTTGCATCTGTTGAAGGAGTTTCATTATCTAGTTGAAATGCAACACTGGAACTCATAGGGCTGGAAGCACCACTACATTCATGTATGTTGAATTCCTGCAAAATTTCATAGATATATTTTTTGTGATAAGAAGAGACCATCTAAGCATTTGTGAATTTGAACTCCAAGAAAATAGTTAAGTAAACCAAGATCTTTGAGAGAAAACTTTTAAGCCAAGGTTTACTTGATGTGGTGCACCAATTTTTCATCACTCCTTGTAACAATGATATCAACACATGATTATTGCATTTGAGAACAAATAACAAGCTCTCAGCAAAAGAAAGAATAAATCCAAGCTGAAGGAAATAAGATTTAAGCACGTCATACCATGTTTGAGGTGCCTGTTTTAAACCCATAGAGTTCCTTTTGTAGCTCTCACACATAATGAGGTCTTTTTTTATCCACAAAGTTAGGCGTTTGAGTCATGAATACCTCCTCCTCTAAATGTCCCTGCAAAAAGGCATTGTTGAAGTCCATTTGAAACACAATCTAGTTACGATTCACCGCAATAGTTAGAACAAGGCACATAGTTGTAGGTTTAATAAAGAGACTGAAAGTGTTATGAAAATCAACCCTTGGGGCCAAAGGGTAAAGCCATTAGCAACAATCGGGCTTTGTAGCTAGCAGTGGTGCCATCTAGATTCTTCTTGATTCAAAAGATCCATTTATTACCAACCAGATTATGGGAATCATAAGGAGGAACTAAATCCCATGTGTGATTGGACTGGAGAGCTGTGTATTCCTCATTCATAGCCTGTAGCCATCGTGGATCCTTAAGTGCTTGTTTATGAGAAAAGGAACAGAAGAAACAGATCTAGAGACTAAGAGATTAACAATGCATTTGCACTTAAAAATATTATCTTGACTCCTAGTAATCATTTTGTGCTGGCGAAAGGAAGTAGTAAAATTAGATCCAAAGGAACTTAAATACAGGTCAAAGCCAGCGTGAGTTATATGATTAGTCTGGTAAGGCACATCAGCTATAGTTGTAATTGGAGAGGGAGATGTAACTTGTGGTTAGGTTGTGACTGGAGTTAGAGTGGGAATAAATGAGTCCGAGGAAAGATGACGACGCAGGGCTGGTATATGAGCCAGAGCCAGAGCTGCTCCCAACAACCATTTTACTTTGGTTTGAAACGTCTTCCCCCAAAAGAATCGAGATAGGCTGGTCAAAGAAGGTTAAAGAGCCAGAGAATAAGATCAAGATTGTTTAATAATTTTATTTATTTTTTTTTATTTTCTTCCTGATTTTTATTTCCTAGTTGGATTAGGATTACGCTTAGCTTGAGTAATTTACTTGGTTTCTAAGTTAGCTTTAGTAGTTTACATGGTTTCTATTTCCTCTTTTGATTAGGAACACAGAACTTCTACTATTATAAATAAGGATGAATGCCTAAGAGCTAAGAATGGAATCTATTATCAATAATATTTCAGAGTTTCTCTCTCTTTCCTTGTGATCGCAAGGTATTGTTCTTTCTTTCTTCGTCCTTTAACTACTTTAGATTGAAGTTTGTTTGGAGGAGAAGAACCAAATTTTCGTTGTCTAGACCTCTGGCAAGTTCAGAAGTTAGATTATAAAAAAGGCTCAAATTTTGGCGGATTATCCAAAGTTTGCATTACTGTTCATCGACACTGCTCACCGATTACTATTCCAATACTGTTCATCGAATTACTATTTTGACACTGTTCATTGGTTACTGTTCACCGCATTGACTATTCATCCAAACTAAAAGTTGCAATTTTCTTGAGTTCCTATTATTAGATTTCTTACAGAATTTCTTATTCCTGAACCCACCACATCCATCTGCGTCAGTTGGTATCTGAGCAAAGATCCGAGATGTCGGCAGAAACATAGATTCGACTGTGGCTGCAATTTTGGATGAATTGCGCAGAAATAGAGAATCGCAAGAAAGGGATAGGGAAGAGCTACGACGAGAGATGTAGTTGGAACGCGAGAGCAGGGATAGGCAGATGCAAACCCTATCATCAATGGTGCAACAATTGGCGGTCCAACAACCAGCCGTTCAGCCTGAACTAGCCATTTAGCTTGAGCTAGCCGGCAGACAAGAAGGAGAGCACGGCAATAGCGAAGAAGAGCTTGAGTCGCCACCCAGAGAATTGATTCCAAGGGGACTACCAAGGGTTGTGAGATGAAGAAATTACCAGCCAAGAGAGATGGATCATGAGCCAGTAACTCCGCGTTGGGATATTGGGTTCAAATTGGAGATTCTTGTTTTCTCCGACAGTTTGTCGCTCGAAGAGTTTTTAGATTGGATGAGTTTGGTGGATGAGATGTTTTTGCTTAAAGAAGTTCCCGCTGATAAGAAGGTTTCGCTGGTTGCTATTCGATTCAAGGATAGTGCAGCGGCATGGTGGCAATCTTTTCGTTACCAATGATACTTGGAAGGACTTCCTGTTTTGGATGATTGGGATGAACTGAAAAGGGAGACGCGGAAGGAATTCCTGCCCTACAACTACCGGCAGACTTTGTTTCAAAACTTACAAAGTTTGGAGTAGGGATCTCAGAGCGTGGAGGAATATTCTTTGGAATTTTATCGCATAGTGGTGCGGAATCAGTTATGAGAGACTACAGAACAATTGGTGGCCAGATATTTGCATGACCTCAAACTGGCAATTCAGGATGCTTTGCAGGTGCATACATGTAACACGTGATAAACGTTCAGACGAAGGCGAAAGTTGTAGAAAGGAGTTCAGCCTGAAACAGTAGTAAAAGTGCAGCATTTGGAAGGGGACCTATTCCTTCCTCTCAGTCACAAATTACATCAACTAGCAGCACTCCATTGGCACGAACGAGAGGTCCATACATGCAGTCATCACCGAATCGAAGTGTTGGTCAGCCAAGTCAAGGAGCAGGTAATATTCCGAATAGACCTACTTCGAGTCCAGGGGGTCAACTGTTGATGCAAGACGGTGTAGATTGTGAACTTGAATTTAAGCCGGATAATGTCAATGAGTGTTCTGTATTTTCCCCAGAAGATGTGAGGGAGGAAAGTTTGGTGCTTAGGCGGGTTTGCCTTGCTCCTAAGATAAATAAGGATTGGAAGTGGAGGAATATATTCACCACTCGATGCACCATAGGAAACAAGGTCTGCAAGGTGATTATCGACACGGGCAGCTGTGAGAACGTGATTTCACAAGAAGCGGTTCAAAAGTTGCAACATCCTAAATCGTACAAGTTGGGATGGTTAAACAAGGAGATGGATGTTAGTGTGGGGAAGAGGTGTCAGGTTGAATTCTCTTTCGGACCCCAATACTTGAATGTTATCTATTGTTACGTAGTTCCCATGGACACTACTCATTTGTTATTGTTTAAACCTTGGCAGTATAATAACCGAGTGACATATGACGGCTATACGCACTACTACACTATCAATAAGGGGCCAAAGAAAGTGGTATTGCAGCCCATGAGGGAAATCTGGCGGAAGGGAGGAAGACGATTATTTATGTTCCAAGGAAGGAGTTTGAAGAATAGGTGAATGAGGCTGAGGTATGCTCTGCACCACTATCCATAACACTGGAGGTTGCAGATGGAGTTGCGAATAATTTGGAAGTGCCAAAAAAGGTGAGGGAAGTTCTTCAAGAGTTCAGCGATATGCTTCTGGATAACTTGCCACCTGGGTTGCCTCCAATACGTGATATTCAACACCAAATTGACTTGATTCCAGGATCTGTTCTTCCGAACAAACCTCATTACAGACTATCTCCATAGCAACATGAAGAGTTGAAGAGCCAAGTAACTAAGCTGCTGAAAAAGGGATACATCCGTGAAAGTATCAGCCCGTGTGTAGTGTCGGCCTTGTTAGTGCCGAAAAAGGATGGTAGCTGGCGAATGTGTGTGGATAGTAGGGCTATCAACCGAATCACAGTAAAATATAGGTTTCCGATTCCCCGATTGGATGACATGGTGGACGAATTGAGTGGAGCGGTACTCTTTTCGAAAATTGATTTGAAAAGTGGTTATCATCAGCTTCGAATCAAACCCGGAGACGAGTGGAAGACTACCTTTAAAATGAAGGAGGGGCTATTTGAATGGGTAGTTATGCCATTTGGCCTATCCAATGCATCAAGCACATTCATGAGGGTGATGAACCAGGTACTCAGGCCTTATTTGAATACGTTTGTTGTGGTTTATTTTGATGATATTCTAGTATACAGCCAAACAGAAGAAGAACATCTATAGCATCTTCAGTTGGTTTTGACCATATTACGCGAACACAGCCTGTTTGCTGATCGGAAAAAATGCAACTGGATGACGGACAAGCTGGTTTCTAGGGTATGTTGTCTCAGCGGAAGGAATCCTACCTGACAAAGCCAAGGTTAAGGCTGTCCAAGAATGGCCCGTCCCGAGAAGTGTCACAGAAGTCCGATCTTTCCTTGGATTGGAGTGCTTTTACCGTCGCTTTGTCAAAGGGTTCAACGAGATTATGGCGCCATTAACTAATCTTTACAATGCTAAGGAGTTCAAATGGACTGAAGCAGCACATATTGCATTCGACACTATCAAGGAGCTTTTGACGAATGCCTCAGTTTTAGCATTACCTGACTTTGAAAAGGTTTTTGAGGTGGATTCTGATGCTTCAAATTTAGGAATTGGAGCTGTCTTGAGTCAAGAAGGCAGACCAGTGGCTTATTTTGGGGAAAAGTTGAGGAGCGAAACTCAACTACTCAATTTATGACACAGAATTGTACGCCATTGTAAGAGCACTACAATATTGGAGGCACTACCTCATTCAAAAGGAGTTTGTGTTGTACTCAGATCACCAAGCTCTGAAGTTCATTCAAGGCCAGCACAAACTTAATGCTAGACATGCAAAATGGGTTTCCTTGCTGCAATAGTTTACTTTCAATCTGAAGCATAAGTCTGGGGTCATGAACATGGTAGCTGATGCTTTGAGTAGAAGACAATCATTACTCAATGTGATGAAAGTTGAAGCTTTAGGGTTTGAAAATGTGCGAGGAGACTTAAGAGATGATGATTATTTCGGAAGTATTGTGCGCGAGAAGGAGCAGCAAAGTCGGTTTGCTTATATACTTCATGATGGTTTTCTCTTCCGAGGTAATTGTCTATGCATTCTTGATACATCTGTGAGATTCCTAATTGTGCAAGAAATACATGAAAAGGGTCATTTTGGTAAGGACAAGACTGCTAAACTGATCAAGGAAAGGTTCCATTGGCCTAGGATTGAGCGGATTTGCCAGGTATCAAAGGGAGGCAATAGCAATCAAGGATTGTATACTCCACTGCCAATTCCGACGGAACCGTGGAGTAACATTTCTATGGATTTTGTGGTGGGTTTGCCGAGGACTCAGCGTGGATTTGATAGCATCATGGTGGTCGTTGATCGGTTTAGCAAGATGGCTGTGTTCATAGCCTGCAAAACAACCATGGATGCTAGTAAGATTGCCGATTTATATTTCATGGAGATTGTTCGGTGATTTGGTCTCCCTCAGAGCATTGTGTCCAACAGAGATACCAAGTTTATGAGTCATTTCTGGCGAGAACTATGGAAGAAGCTTGGGATTGAGTTGAAGTTTAGCAGCCCGTATGAAGCAGTACAAGTAGACAAGCAAGACCAGGATTGTTTAATAATTTTACTTCTTTAATTAAATAGAATTTTATTTAGAAACTTGTTTTACTTTTTTATTGTTTTCTTCATGATTTTTTTTTTATTTCCTAGTCTGATTAAGAAAAAAATATTTAACTTTAGTAGTTTATTTGGATTCTATTTCCTAGTCTAATTAGGAACACAGAACTTCTAATGTTATAAATAAGGATGAATGCCTAAGAGCTAGAGCAAAATCTACTATCAATAATATTTTCAGAGTTTTATCTCTTTTCTTTTGAACTCAAGGTTTTGTTCTTTCTTTCTTCATCCTTTAACTACTTTAGATTGAAGTTTGATTATAGGAGAAGAATCCAATTTTTTTCGATGTCTTGACCTCTGACAAGTTCAGAAGTTAGATTGACGAAAAGCCTCAAATTTTGACGGGTTATTCAAAGTTTGAGTTTCCGAAATTATTATCGTCGCACTGTTCATCGGGGGTACTGTTCACCATCACTATTCCGACGTACTGTTTACTGCCACTGTTCATCCAAGCTAAAAGTTGCGATTTTTCTTGAGTTCCTATTATTAGATTTCTTCAAGAATTTCTTATTTCTCGACCCACCACGTCCACCTGCGTCAATTGGTATCAGAGGCAAGATCCGAGATGTCAGGAGGAAACATGGATCCGACTGTGGCTACGATCTTGGAAGAGTTTTCGTAGTTGCAGGGAAGAGCGTGACCGAGCCATGCAATAGATCCTGGAGAACCAAGCTCGAGCTACCAGATGGTTACAATATCTCCAATGCGTTTAATGTGCAACATCTTTCTTGCTTCTATGGAGACACGACAGCTTGAGGACAAGCTCTCTTCAAGAGGGCAAGTCTGATGCAGTACAAGTAGACGAGTAAGATCAGGATTGTTTAATAATTTTACTTCTTTAATTAGATAGAATTTTATTTGGAAACTTGTTTTACTCTTTTATTGTTTTCTTCCTGATTTTTTTTATTTCCTAGTTTGATTAGGAAAACAATATTTAGCTTTAGTAGTTTACTTGGATTCTATTTCCTAGTCTGATTAGGAATACAGAACTTCTACTGTTATAAATAAGGATGAATGCCTAGGAGCTGGAGTAGAATCTGCTATCAATAATATTTTCAGAGTTTTATCTCTTTCCTTGTGAACTCAAGGTTTTGTTCTTTCTTTATTCATCCTTTAACTACTTTAGATTGAAGTTTGATTATAGGAGAAGAACCCAATTTTTTTCGTTGTCTTGACCTCTGACAAGTTCAGAAATTAGATTGACGAAAAGCCTCAAACTTTGACGGGTTATCCAAAGTTTAAGTTTCCGAAATTGTTGTTGTCACATTGTTCATCCGGGGGTACTGTTCACCATCACTGTTCACTGCCACTGTTCATCCAAGCTAAAAGTTGCGATTTTTCTTGAGTTACTGTTCTTGAAGAATTTCTTATTCCTCAACCCACCGCATCCACCTGGGTCACCGTATCACCCACAGACAGATGGCCAAACGGAGATGGTAAATCAAACTTTGGGCAATATGTTGAGAGCACAAGTTAAATCTTTTGGTACTTGGGATTCTATTCTACCCAAGATCGAATTCGAGTTTAATTGTTTGGTGAATCGATCCACGCAATTTTCTTCGTTCCAGATTGTCTATGGCTGAAATCCGAGGAGCCCCATTGATCTTGCTATACCTACTGATGGATCAGCTCCCAAGAAGGTGGAAGAATGATTGGTGGATTTACAATCGGTCTATGCAATTATTAAAGCTAACTTGGAGGGATCATATGCAGCATACAAGAAATATGCTGACCAAACTCGACAGGATGTTCAGTTCGAGGTAGGTGATTTGGTTTGGGTGTCGCTCACTAAGGAAAGATTTCCTTTTTGGGAATTTCACTAACTCAAGGACGGGACGATTGGTCCTTGTCAGATTCTGGAGAAATTAGGCCGAAATGCTTATAGACTCAAGTTACCTGTAGACTACAGCATTTCCGATGTATTCAATGTGCAGCATCTCTCTCATTTCCATGGCGACAAGCCGAGCTTGAGGGCAAGCTCTCTTCAAGAGGGGGAGTCTGACGCAGGGCTGGTAGACGAGCCAAAGCCAGAGTCGCTCCCAACAACCATTTTACGTTGGTCAGAACGATTGAAACGTCTTCCAACAAAAGAATCGTGATAGGCTGGTCAAGAAAGGTTGAAGAGGCGGAGAATAAGATCCACATTGTTTAATAATTTTATTTTTTTATTATTTTCTTCCTAATTTTTATTTCCTAGTTTTAATTAGGAATACACTTAACTTTAGTAGTTTACTTGGTTTCTATTTCCTAGTCTGATTAGGAACACATAACATCTACTATTATAAATAAGGATGAATGCCTAAGAGCTAAGAATGGAATCTATTATCAATAATATTTTAGAATTTATCACTATTTCCTTGTGATCACCAGGTGTTGTTCTTTCTTTTTTCGTCCTTTAACTACTTTGGATTGAAGTTTTTTTAGAGGAGAAGAACCTAATTTTCATTATCTAGACCTCTGGCAAGTTCAAAAGTTAGATTATCGAAAAGCCTCAAATTTTGGCAGATTATCCAAAGTTTGCTTTACTGTTCATCAACACTGTTCATCGATTACTGTTACGGTACTGTTCACCGAATTACTGTTCTGACACTGTTTATCAATTACTATTCATCATCACTGTTCATCCGAACTAAAAGTTGCAATTTTCTTGAGTTCTTATTATTAGATTTCTTCCAGAATTTCTTATTCCGCAACCCACCACATCCATCTACGTCAAATGACATGGGAAGGAAGAAAGTGTACTCAGACTCGTGACATCAGGCCAAGAAGTGTGTATTGGAGGAGGATGAAATTTGGAGAACATATGCCAATAAGGAAATTTTGATTCATAAAATTGAATATCCCTAGACACAAAAAGTTTAGACGTAAAAGAATCAAAGCAATAATGAGCATGATATGTGGAGGAGTGACCAAGATAGACATAGAGTTTGTGTCAAGTTTGTGTTTGGCGTATGGCCGCAACTATGGGTAATAAAGACTAACTCCCGAAGACTCTAAGTGAAATAATAACTCGGAGAATGACCAAACAATGATTAATATGGTTAATTGCCTTGAAGATTGAAGCGGGTAGCCGGTTCATAATATAAACAGCATATTGAAAAGCAAATGACCAAAAACAGTGTGGTGAACTAACTTGATGCAATAATGTACATGTCATTTCAACAATTGTTCTATGACGTCTCTTAGCGATAGCAACTCTTTGTGGAGTATA
>JAOXNR010028800.1:0-23360 GCA_028571225.1 Parsonsia alboflavescens | reverse complement strand
ACTAGCTTGAATCTCTTGTTGAAGTCTTGGGCAAAATTTCAAATTATGAGTGACCTTGGGTTTGGATAGATGGATGTCGAAATTTCATACATAATTCAAGTGATTCACATCAAGAAGTATTCGTCAATATGCCAGTGAGGTTCCCCAGTACCAACGTATTCTTTTCTCCAGTTGTGGTGCTTTGAAGCTTGATGGCATCCTTGCTGTTTGGATGCTATGGATAAACGGCGAAGGCACTGTAAGGTCCACAGTGCCCTGTAGTTCTTTATTGCTAGAGGGAGTTGCTCTCCTTGGTGGATTGGGGCCTAGCCCTCAAGCTTTCTCTCTTGTTATTTCGATCAGGTTACGACAAGGTGGTATCCTTGCTCCAGGAATAGTTCGTAGCAAGCTCCCTTGCTCTTCAGAGTTTGTATTCTATCGATGGTTCCATGAGATGGCAGCTCGATTGAGCCTGTCCCTCAGGTTGTATCCTGTTCTGTGGTTGAGGGTTTTTCTGAGGTCGGTTATAGGTTGTGTTCTCCATCTCTGTGACCTCTCTTCTGCTTGACTTGCTTCCTGACCTGCCTCGTTGCACAAGGGGTCAGTCCTTACCTTTAAAGGCAGAAGCCTACTCTGCTGGGTGCATCTAGTTTGGCCTCTGGGTGGCCGTGAATCCCCCCGAGGGAGGGGGGGGGGGAGGGGGTTTCGGAATGTGTCCTGCAGATACATAATCTGGTCTGTTGGAAACTCTCTCCAAAGCCGCCACCATTCGTTCCAGGAGAGAGGCTGAAGATAACATCCGTGTACTTCCAGATCTCTGTGGTCTAGAATCATTGCTATTGACAATAGGACCAAAGTGTCTCTATTGCGGCCCTTGTTGCACAGGCAAAGGGTTGACCGGGATCCTTTAGGATGGACTAGATGTTGTCGGCCCTTGGAGAGCTTGTCGTGCACTAGGTAGTGGATTGTTATTGACGGTGGCTTGAGCCGGGGGTGGCATCTTGGGCACTGTTTCGCCAGTGTGCAGTTGCTACGGCGTGGCGGTTGAACACGTGAAGGTTGAGATTGAGCCATCAAGATTGTTCTTATTTGTTTTGTTGGGAAAAAAGTGCTAAGCTTTTTGTTTCGGGCTCCCTACAGACAAAGCCAGAAATGGACTCCGGGTCACCCCACAGATCCTGATGAAGGCCAGGAGTCAGCAGCCTGAGAAATGAAAGGAAAACTGTCACCGGAGTGGGTTGTCGCCTGGGAAAGAGCTCCAATCCCTAAGTTAGTATATCTGAAAGATATCTGAAAGTTTGTATATTTGAAAGTTTTTTTCCTCAGACTCATTGTCTATTTTTTGATTAACTAGTGAAACGAGAAGGGTCTATTACCTCTTGGATTCTTGCTCTGTATTCCATAACTGTAGGCCATTAGGATAACCAATGGAATTCTGTTGAATCTCACCAATTGCTCCTAGAATCATAGAGTTTCCCTCGGATGAGAGATCTTGTCATTCATATCTCTGTCGAGAGCTACGAGTTCGTTAACTAACCTTCAGACCAACTTCGTGACCTCCCTGTGAATGTTCTCGAACACCTCTTCTGGTGAGGTCGTGCTGAATTGTCCTTGGCTCATGGGAGTGATTAGGAGTCCTGTACCGTTGGTCATGGCATTTAAGATTTATGAGATGAGTTGGGAGTTACCAGGTCGTTCACTGAGCTCTGGTTGTACTTCTCTCGAGCTCATTCGGGAGGTTGGTACCCTCTAGGTTGATGACATGGGAGATCGGAGATAGCAAGTCGCTGCCCACCTTTTCTCGTTGACTTGGTAAGTTTGACTTTTAGGTATTGAAGGTATGTGGCCTTTGACTCATTTGGGTTGACTTATCCTTTTCATACCCGTTTTGCCCATCAATAGCGTTTTCATAAATACATATATAAGAAGCAAACTCGTAAACTTCAAAAAAACTTATGTTTTTTCATTCATTCTATTATATATTTTTTATAAATTATTCTTTTCATTTTCCAAAGAATCTACCAATTTTATCATATATGATTTAATTATATATTATCAAAGGAGGCTCAAACAAATAAATAAATAAATAAATATATAAATGAAGGGGGCAATCAAAATTAACCGTCAACATTTGATTTTATTTAAAAAATAAATAAAATCTTTAATAAAAATTTTTTTTTTTGTAAATATATTTTATATATTAAATCGTAAAATGATAAACTACATCCTAGGGAATCTAGATCAAATTTTATTTTTTAAATAAAAAATATATATGAAAATACTATTGAGTGCCATTGTGCATTGTATATAGATTGTACTGTTAAGTCTTTAAGAGTTAAAATCAGGAGTTGACCGTTAACTTTGACAATTAGAGATTTAATTATGCATTCACGGTAATGTTGTGGATGCACTGCATATAAAGTGCACAATTAAAAGTCTCTAACAATCAAAGTTAACAGTTAATATTTGATTTTAACTAGTAAAAACTTAACATGCACATATATATGTGTATAAATATATATATATATATATATTTATATATTTATATATTTATATAATTAAAATAGGTTCTTAGTAACGAATTACCTCTCTTTATCTAGATGAATATAAAGATCTTCAACTTTTCTTCATCATCCATCTTTCTAAAACCGTTTTTTCATTGAGCCCCTATTACTATTACTAATAGAACTGTCATCCTTCAGGTTAACATCTCCAAATTTACTATTTTTTTGGTTGAATATCGTTAACAGATTTTTTTCCGTCATAAAGAGCTTTGGAAGGAACATGTCATTGAAGATTAGAAAAAAAGACAAAGTGACGCAGCCGGAAGACAGCACCTAAAGGTTTGTTCTTGTTCAGAAGCATGCAAAATAAGAAATGAAAAAAAAGAAACCTGATTCAATTTTCCCTCTAATCAAACTTCAGCGCAAATAGTTAGAAGACGAAAATTAAATCAAGCGAAAAACGAATTTTCGAAAGAGTCGAAAATCGAATAAACTGAAAAGGTGTCAACTTTTAATTCATAAAAAAAAAACTCTGGAAAACAACCAGCAAAACAATTCTTAAAGCCAAAACAAACCCTGACCCTAATTGGAAACGAAAAGTAAGCAAAACAATTCTTAAAGCCAAAACAAACTCTAACCCTAATCGGAAACGAAAAGTAAAGAAATTGCAAAAATACCCCTAGAAAATAGTAAATTACGAAACTGTCTCTTAAAACTGTAAAATTACGACAAAGCCACTGAAAATAGAAAATTGCCCAAAACTCCATCCAAACGACTCCGGATGGCCGAAAAACGCCTTGCATCATAGCATAGCAGTGACTTTGGTTTGTTGGACCTTTCCGGGTCACCCAGTCAGATTTGAGCCCCGATCCGAGCTCGTTTTTGTCACCGCGGGAATCGTGCCCGGCATCAATTCGATGTTTTAAGCAGCTCACGTCCTCTTCTTCAAACGTTCTGAATGTCGTGGAGCAGATTGTGGAACCGAAACTTGCTGAACTGACACCTGCCCCGCATCTGAACCACCTTGATCAGCAACCAGCTCTGCGTCACAACGTCAATAAGAAAAGGTTTTGGACTTCTTTTCTCCAACTTTCATCTTCATAAAACCCAAGTTTATTCAATATTCATGATTATAGTTCACAAAACACTCATATTTTAAGATGAACATCTTCTAATTCATTAGTTCTTTTTCATGAATATCATTTAACAATTTTTTTTCTTTTGTCAATACTTCAGAGCTTTGGATGTTAAATGCCATTGAGGAGAATTCTTCAACTTTTTGGACATTAGATCCTAAAAAAAGTTGATTACCTCTTTGTATCATTTTCTGAATCAAACTACTCTTTAAGAATAGTTCTTTTTAACTTCTTATCAAATATATTTTTCTACATTTAGATAATAATTTAACTAATGGAGCTCAGAAGCGATCTTCGGGTCCCCCGAACTTTGATGACGCCTGCAACCACAACTTGTAATGGAAGATTAGATCACCGGAGTGGTCTGTCACTCCGGGGATAGCTCTGCTGCCTAAGTTAGTATTATGAGAGTAATCTTTGAGTAAATTAGCTTAATCCATGAATAATGTGAATTTCGATAATATATATCGAATAATAGGTTGCCTTTTTGGTCATGGCTCTTCAATTACATGAAAATAGGCAATTAGGATAATTGTGAGATCGTATCGTATCCCGCCAATTGCTCCTAGAATCGTGGAGTTTCCCTAAGTTGGGATATTATCTTGCCATGCACGTCTTTATTCGAGAACTACAAGCTTACTATCGACCTTTAAACCAACTTTGCGACTTGTCTATGGATGCCGAAGGTCTCGACTATTCCCTTTAGAAGGTCGCGATGAGTGATTATAGGTTCATAGAGTATGTTAGGAGTTGTAGACATTTAGTCATGGCATGGAAGATGTATGGGATGGATTGGAGCTCACCGGGTCGAAGGTAGCAATCCGGTAAGACCTCTCCTAAGCTCATTTTAAGTTCGGGGACCTGGGAGATTGGTGGGTAGACGTCGCTGCCCACTTTTCCTCTTGACTTGTAATTTTGACTTTTAGGCATTCAGGTCGGGGCTTGGCTTGGTTCATCTGGGTCATACCCGTTTCTCCCATCATTACCATCTTTAAGTCGCGACCTTTGAAGGGTCGGGTCATTTTTTATAACGACTAGTTGCGGAGGTGATGTGCCTAATTAGTTTTTAGTGGTTGCCTTGGTTCCAGCATACTGGATCTTTTCCAGTAACCTAAAGGACTCCTTCTTACATATAAATTAGGGAGATTTTGAAGATTTTAAGATTTACCAAAACTCTTCTCTGGCAAACAGAATCTCCCTTCTGTAATATTAGCTCAAAGTGCTTCCTTTCCGAACTTCCTTCTCTTTTCTGTCCAGTGAATCTTTCAGGAGTTAGAACATTTATTCCCTCAATCTCTCAAGAACAGCGAGTGAGTTTTCTTTTCTCTTTATTATCCTTTTGAAAAACTCTCATGTCCCCTTTTTTCTCTGAAAAATGTCTTCTGAGTCTCTTATCCAGTCGTCTTCCTCGACCTTGTTATCTTCTTCTAGCACCCCTTCTCTCAGTATTGAAGAGATTTCTAGGTCTCTACCTGTTGTAAATCCTAAGAACGAGGTATAATACTTGCCTCCAATCGCTGCTAGGTCTCCATGAATCACTAGTTCTTCTCCCTTTCTTAATCCTTAGGTTCCTCTGAAATTTTTCAAATTAGTGGGGAGTGGGGCCTGAATAGGAGGACATAGTCACCACTCGGGAGTCTGAGCACTCAATAGTCGTTGTGTTGGACACATAGTCCTTCATTTAACAAACTTCGGATGAGGTATTCTTTTGCCTTACTTGCATCCTCTATTTTTTGACATAGTCCATTTTTGAAATTTTAAAGTAGCACGGCTCGTTCCCAATGTTGTGCGAACTATCATCGGGTTCATAGCGACTTGCCATCTTTACAGAGTTCTAGTTTCTCTGGACCTCTTTCGGTGCTTTTTCAAGGTCGGTGTCTCCACGACCCATCACAAGACTAGTGTAAGGTATCTTCAATTCAATAATAGGTACAAACTACTAGGTCCCTTACAATCCTTTGGCAGGAATTGGAAGGATTCTTTTTTCTTTGCCAAGCTTAGAACCAATCTGGTCCAATACGAGCCCTACCAGGACTGGAATTTAAATAAAACCTTCTACAATGGTCTCCTTACTCCATATGGCAAGCAAGAGAGGGATAGAATTTTCTAGGTCGACCTGGCCTATTTTCACGTTGAGAAGGTCGGGTCGACCCAGCCAGTTTGGTCAGTAGCTTTCCTCCATTCTGCTGGATTAGGAAGTCCAACAGATCGCAACCTCCCTACGCTTAGGAGAACTATGGGAATTCTTCCTATTGGAAGGAAATTTTTTATTTTTTAGCTTTCAATAAGTGTTCTTTAACTTTTCTACAAGCTAACATGTCTTTCTCTCCATGTTTAGGTAGCGATGAGGACCGCATGGCTACTAAAGTCCTCCACCCATTCTCAACAAGGCCAACATGGATTGTCGTTGGCTTTTCGAGCTCCCACCAATGGCCTTGGTGATGCTGCCAACCCTTTGTCTACCTTCCCTACCACTACTCCGGCCTCTAGGGGTCTTCCTTCAAGATCCTCATCCCCCAAACCTGGGGTAAGAAGATAACCATGGTGAGTCAGACTCGGATCGCCATGAAAAGGAGTGTAGAGGCTACTGAATTTCGGGCTTCTGAAAGGTCCATGAAGATCATGATTTATTCTTCTTCCCCTTCCTCCCAATCTACTCAGCAATAGAAAGGGCTTCCTTCGAGCTCTTCGGGGAAGGGGAAGGCCCCTGGGACAAAAAAGCAGGGGTTGGAATTCAATGGCTGCTTGGTCAAGGAGGTTGCAAAAACTTTAAAGAGGCTGGGGAATCTTTCCTTGGCCTCTGATTCCAGTGAGGGGACCATGAGGTAGGTCCCTGACCCTTGCTATGCAGTCTTCGGACTCGTTGTTCCAATGGTCACAAACGACGGGATATCTGTTGGCAGCTCACAAACAACGAGCTAGACCAATACATTGCCTCTCTCCATACTGCAGTAAGTTTTCATGGTTCCTGCATTTTTGTAGTTTTTTCTGTGTCAATTCTTCTTGAGTACTGACCTTTCTTCCTCTTTTCTTCTTTTGCAGAATCATGTCTTCTTAGGCTAGCTATTGAGGAGACAAATGGAGAGTGCATATAAAGATCAAGAGTTCCTCACCCTGATCATCGAGCTCCAAGACAAGAAAGCTTTCCTTGAAAAAGAAATCCAGGAGGTCGACCAAAACCGATTTTGCTGCCGCCTAATCTCTCGTCTAGGAGAGCGAGTAGAAATTGTCTGCTACTCGAGCTCAGAACTTTCACTTGTCCTCTAAATTCGACGTTGCTATGAGAAAAGGAGAGGAATTGATTTCAGTGGGTAATGAGCAGAGGGATAGCATTATCGACGTGGAGGCTCAACTGGTGGACTATGATACCTTGTGTGATGAGGACGACAACCTTTCTCCGACCATGCTGGAAGGGATTCCCTTCTCTAAGATTATATGGAGTCTTTGCTGCAACATCAGATGATGGGGCTATATGTGGATGTCATTGATAAGCTTTGGGAGCTTAACAGGGACAATAATACTGATACTGACCTTGATGCCCAATTATACCAGCCGAAGTCCGTCATCCCCTTTCCCATGGGAGCAAGAAAGTTTGGATCCAACCTCACAAGAGGAGGTGGCCCCTGTTGAAGCCTTGGCAAACGTGGATGAAGTTTATGAGGGATCTGTTGAAGAAGAGAAAAGTCCTCTAGACCAACCTGTCAAAGCTCCGACCTCCGAGGGGGTGATCCATGATGTTTCGCCTATGGTGTATGCTCCTCCTCAAGTTACAATTATCCATGGCTATGGGGATTTAATTATACGTTATCCTTTTCATCCCTAGCTTGTTGATTTCGAAGAGGTATTCGATCTCTCCCGAGCTACTCGTCTATCTTTGGGTATACCTCCATTTGAGAATGTTACTGATTATCTCATAGGTCCCTCTGGTGCAGCTAGTCGAGAGATAGCTGTGGACTAGATGGCTCTGCCAAGCTCGTTGCAAGCTTCAAGAGAGGATGATGAAGAAAACTAAGTTGTAATAGAATAGAACTTTTCATAGTGTTTCTTCTTCTCACTTCATGCTTCAAGCTTATTTTTATTCTCTATAATTAATAATTTGAGAGGTCTATTTATGACCTCTTTCTTTATTTGAGAATCACTTAATTTCCCAAAAAGTCTCTGTTTCTGCTTCAACACTTAAAAACTTGCATAACAATCTAGACTGGTTTTGAAACTTAGGCAAATAAGAAGAATCAGGTCTCAATAAGCTTTGTAAACTTAACTTTTATTTATGCCTCTGAAATTTGCAAAAAACTGAAGATAAATTCCCGAGTTGTATAACGAGCTTGTGAGGTCTAGAAAGTCTTTGAAAGATTTAGGCATAGAATTTCTTTAGATTTCAAACGGTCTAAGGTCTTACGAGTTGCCTTCCTTTGAGATCAGCGAGCTTATAGCTTCCTCCTTTGTGAACTTCTTGGATTATGTAAGGTACTTCCCAACTTTCTTGCAGCTTGGTCAGTTGTTCTTGCTTTCCAACATCCGACCTCTTAAGGACCATTTCTCCAACTGTGAAATGCTTTTCTTTCACCTTTTTGTTGAAAAATTAGGAACTTGCCTTTTATATCTCCTATCAACCCCCATAAGTTTAGGACTGAATCATATCAAGTCAATCTTAAGGACTGTATTCCGACCTCAACCGGCTTTACAGCTTCTGCACCAAAACATAGATTGAATGGTGTTTCTCCAATAGCTTTCCTAGGTGTGGTTTTGTATGCCCATAGGATGCTTGGCATTCCTTTTGGCTATTAAGGTGACCTTCCTACTCGAGCTCGGTGAACTTTCTCTTGAGACCTTCTAGAATTGTTCTGTTTGTGACCTTAGCCAATCTGTTTGCTTGAGGATGAGCTACAAAGGTCAATCTCTACTCTATATTCAAGTTTTCACAGAAACTGTTGAACAGGTCGCCTATAAACTGCCTTCCATTGTCTGAGATGATAGCTCGGGGAACCCCGAACTTGCATACAATATTTTTCAATACAAAGGATTGTACCTTTGGTGAGGAAATTATTGCCATTAGTTCTGCTTCAATCCATATGGTGAAGTATTCTATGGCAAAAATTACGAATTGGGCATGTCCCACTCGTTTTGGGAACGGTCCTATTATCTCGATACCCTAGATGTCGATTGGCATCGACATGCTAATGGATATATACTTTGCTAGAGGTACATGAGACTTATTTCCGTGCAGTTGGCAGCTCATGCATTTTTGTATGATCTTTTCAATATCTGAAACCATTGAAGGCCAGTAATAACCCATCCTTATTATTTTCTTTGCTATGGGTTTTACTCCTATGTGTGGTCCGCATATTCCACTACGCACCTCTTCAATGACATACCCTCTTTATCCCTTGCTCAGGCATTTGAGTAATGGCCATGTATATGAACTCCTGTACACCTCGTCATCTCCTATCAAGACATAACTCGGTGCCCATTTTCGTATTTGGTGAGCTTCTATTTCATCTTGTGGAAGGTCGCCATCTTTAAGGAATTTGAAGATTGGGTATCTTCTAACCACTTGATCCTCTATATTCAAGTTCTCTTCTTAGTTTATGCTAGGAGAGTATAACTGTTCCACCAATCGCTCAGCTTTTGTCCCCGTGAGCTCCCGATAGACTTTAGATAGTGCATCTACTTTTGCATTTTGCTCTATGGGTATTTCCTCAATAAGGGAATACTCAAGTTTTAAGGTTATATCTCTTACTTGTTTGAGATATTTAATCATGTTCTCCTCCTAAGCTTCATCTTCTCCAGCTCCCTGGGGCCTATAATTTGTGAATCAGTTTTGGGGTGCAATTTTTGCACTTTTAGAGCTCTTATGAATCTTAGACCTACTAAGAGAGCTTGGTATTCGAATTCATTATTCGAGGGTGGGAAGTTGTATTTCATAGAGTAAGTGATTCTCACTCCCTCAAGGCTGATCAATACATTTCTCACACCTGAATTTTCTTTTCAGTGGAACCATCTGTATACATGGTCCAGATATTAATTTCGCAAGTGTTGTTCGGATATTAATTTCGCAAGTGCTTGTGTGCTCTAGTGGAGCTCTTGTGCATTTTTCTACGAAATCCAAGAGAGCTTGAGCTTTGATAGCTTTCCTTAGCTCAAATTCAATTTGATATCCCAAGAGCTCGATTGACCACTTCATTGTCCTACCTGATAGCTCGTATTTCGCCAGAGCTTGTTTTAGTGGCAGATTGGTTAATACTTTTAGTAGGTAAACTTCAAAATAGGGCTTAAGCTTCCTTGAAGTAATAACAATCAGGTACAGGAATTTTTCAAGGTCTAAATATCTAATGTCAAGACTCGGAGCAAATGGCTTACATAATATATTGGAAATTGTAAACCTGGCCTTTCTACTAGAAACACTAAGTTGACAGCCTTCATTGTTACAATTAAGTACATAAAAATGTCCTCTCCCAACCTCAAGGAGACCAGTTGTGGGGATTTTCCCAGAAATTCCCTTAATCTCCCAAAAGCTGTCTGACAATCCTCTGTCCACTGGAAATCTTTAGACTTCTTCAGGACATCATAAAACCTTTCTCCTTTGTCATCCATCTTGCTGATGAATCATCCCAATGTTGCCATTTTCCTTGTTAAACTATGAACATCCTTGATGCTCCTGGGTGGTTCCATGTCCAGTAAAGCATTTATTTTATTAGGGTTAGCATCAATGTCTCATTCTAATGTCATGAAACCTAGGAATTTTCTAGTTGAAACCCTGAAGATACATTTTTCAGGATTGAGCTTCATGTGAGCTGCTTTCAACATTTGGAAAGTTTCCCTTTCGTCTGAAGTCTTTTGAGGTTTTAGACTTGATTACAATGTTGTCCACGTAGACCTTAATGTTCCTCTCAAGCTATTTCTTGACAACCATGTGCATGGCTCGTTGAGATTATGCCCCTGCATTCTTTAAGTCAAATGGCATTTTAGTACAATAGTAGGTCCCGACCTTTGTAATGAATGATGTCTTCTCCATGTCTTCCAGCCATTAGGATTTGATGATACCCCTTGTAGGCATCCAAGAAACATAGCCTTTGGTGGCCAGTTGTTGAGTCTACCATTTGATCCATGCTTGTTAGCGGGTATGAATCTTTCTGACAATAATTATTCAGTGTGGTGAAATCCACACACATCCTCCATGTTCTTTCCTTTTTTGGCACAACCACTACATTGGCAAAGCCATTCCGGATACACTACCTCTTTTAAAATTCCAGTGTCAAGAAGAGCTTTGACTTCTTTTCGTTCTGGAGAAATAGTTCTTTTCTTTTGCTTTGCTGGTTTGACTCTTGGCTTGAGCTTTACCTTGTGCTCTGCTATTCTTTCGTCGATTTCTTCAAGGTCGGTAGGTGGCCAGATGAAGACTTTCAAGTATTCTTAAATTGTGCGGACGAGCTTAACTTTAATCCTAGAAGGCAATAGTTCACTTATCTCGATCCCTTTTTCAGGGATTTATGAGTTCAGAAAAACCTTTTCTTCTTTATTGGCTGTCTGGATTTTGAATTCATCATTCCCATTTGGAAGTTACATGCAGTCCTCCTGCTAGGGCATTGTCGAGGTCTCAGCGTCCCCTTTTGATAGGTAGCAATCCGAGGTTGTCTTCTTGTCTCCTTCTAGGATGACCCAGGTTTCTCAGACCTGGATCCTCAAGCAGTAGTTCAGTAAGGAGATTTTCACTTTTAGGTCCATGACCCCTCTCTTCCCAAGAATTGCATTATAAATTCCGAGGGCATCAACCACCAATCAGTCCATGACCTCTGTGAACCCCCTACCATCCACATAGGCTGAAGTTGGAACCTTTAGAATCCCCTGTACATATTTCGTGCTACCATTAAAGCTAGTAAGGGCTGTAATGTCTGACTTTATCAGTAGGCTTTTATCTATCCCCATTTGATCGAATGAATGTTGTACAAGATATTCACGGTGGATTGTTGGACCTATATTCCTAGCCTGGAATTCTAGTAAGTGGGTCTCCTAGACCAGCCTCTCAATTTCTTGCTTGAGGTCGAAGCAGTCCTCTGTGAGGTGGCCATGATCCTTACTGTAGTGGTAGAATTTTGCTGCATCTATCTTGCCCGGAGGAGTTATGAGAGGTTTTGGTGGCTTTAGAAGACCCTTCGTTTCCATGACCACCAGTATTTCTGCCCAAGGTCATTAGGGTAGTGTTATGAGGTTTGGAGGTCCTCCTTTTGAATGAGGATTCTTCCTGTCTCGCTTCGATGACTGTGGGCTTTTTGGTCGCCACTTCTTCTCTTTCTCAGTAGCCGAGGCAAATCCAAGAATCTTTTTCTTGATTGCAGTTTCTTCAGCCATTATTAACTTTGCGAGGAGTGTTTGTAGCTCCTTGAAGGTCTTTACTTGCTCTTCCGCTAGCCTTAGAGCTAGATACCCCTCTTTGCAGTCCTTGCTTGAAGGCAGTGATGTAACTAGCATTGCTCTTTTGCTCAATTTCCACTGCCTTGTCTTTAAAATGACTGTAAATTCTTCTTGTGCTCTCACCAAACTTTTGTTTGATACTAAACAGATTGTAGATGTCTTTCTTCACACCCTTTTTTGCTTTAATAATTCTTTAGGAACAACTCTTTCAATTGTGTCCAGCTTGAGACATTTGAGTCTAGAATTCCTTTGAATCCAGATTGCGCTTTCTCGGTCAACGTGGATCGAAAATCTCAGCATTTGACATGATCGGAGTACTCAAACATTTCCATATTTTAAACATATTCATCTAGGTGTTGTTGAGGCTCCCTTGTGCCGTCGTGTTTTGCCTCAACTTGCGGTGCCTTGAATCTGGGTGGCATTCGAGTAGTCCTGATGCTATGGACAAAAAAGTGAAGGCTCCGATAAGTCCACAATGCTATGTGCTTCATAGTTTCCATTCTTCTCCTAATTTGTTAGGAGAGTGGCTCTCCTCAGTGGATCCGGGGCTATCGCTCGAGCCATACTGGTTATCCTTTCGAACGGGCAACAACGAGGGGGCATCCTTCCTCTAGGAGGAGTTCTCACAGAGCTCCCCTGCTCGTCAAGACTTGTTCCCTGTTGTTGACCTCATGAAATAGCAGCTCGATTGAGTTTGTCTCTCAGGTCATAACCCCTTCCATTACTTAGGGTTTCTGTTAGGTCAACCAAGTGGGACTCTTTCACCTCTTGATCTTTCCTGTGCTTAGCCTGTGTCCTGACCTCAAATATTGGGCATAAGGTCTTTTCTTATTTCTGAAAGTAGGGGGTTGGTCAGGGAGTGTGCAACCCATTTGATCTCGAGGTAGTTGTGTTTCCCTCTGAGATGGAACAGGAGTATGCGTGTCAACATGTAATCTCTTCTACAAGAGATTCATTCTAGGAGCTAACATGCGTTCTAAAAGGTTGGCTAGGATGGACACCCGATTTCCCCCTGATCCCAGTGGTTTGGGGTTAACACCATTGTCATTCTGATTGAGGTGTTCCTGATCTCTAATTTTACTTGTAGGTTGGTCGTTCACTTGGACCTTCCAGGATGGTCCGAACCGTGCTGGTCTTAGTTGTTCTTGCTGATGGTTGGCAACGGATTATTGTTATTGTCCTCCATTGGGATCGAGCTTTCCGACATTGTTTCTCCAGTGAGCAATTATGTTCTGCCTGGTGGCCTGCCATGGCGTGGTGGCTGAACTCGAGTTGGTTGCAATCGAGTCATCACATTCCTTGTATGTTTTTGTTGGTTTTATGTATATGGAAGAAAGTTGGCCTTTAGAATATCTTCCCACAGATGGCGCCAGAAGTGATGGAGCTCGAAAGTGATCTCTTGGTCACCTCGAACTGTGATGACGCTTGCAACTGCAACCTAAAAGGGATTATTTGATCACCGGAGTGGGCTGTAGCCCTGGGGATAGCTCTGATGCCTAAGTCAGTATTCTGAGAGAGTAATCTTTGAGCAAATTAGCTTAATTTGTCCTTGAATAGTGTGTGTTTCGATAATATATATCGAATAATAGGTTATCACTTTCATCATTGCTCTTCAATCACGTGAAAGTAGGCAATTAGGATAATTGTGAGATCATATCGTATCTTGCCAATTGCTCCTAGAATAGTGGAGTTTCCCCGAGTTGGGATATCTTGCAATGCACGTCTTTGGTCGAGAGCCACAAGCTCGCTAACGACCTTTAAACCAACTTCACAACCTTTCAGTGGATGCTGAAGGTCTTGACTAGCCCCTTTAGAAGGTCCTGATGAGTGATTATAGGTTCATAGAGTATGTTAGGGGTTGCAGACTTTTAATCGTGTCATGGAAGATGTATGAGATGGATTGGAGCTTACCAAGTCGAAGGTTGGGGGGTTCGGTGAGACCTCTTCGATGCTCATTTTATGGTCGGTGACCTGGGAGGTCGGTGGGTAGAGGCCGCTGCCCACCTTTCCTCTTGACTTGTGATTTGGCCTTTTAGGAATTCAGATCTGGTGTTGGGTTAGTTCATCCAGGTCATACTCGTTTCTCCCATCTCTAGAAATTAAGGTAATCATAGCATTTACCTTTTGAGTATAATTTTGCCCCTTATTATTTTGTGGTTCAGTTTTACGCTATCCTATGTTTCATCATCTTCTCCCTCCGCTCTCCTCTTACATTCTTTTCATTTCTCTCTCCCATTTGCTCTCAGTTAAGAAATGGGAGGAATGAAAAGTAATAAAATGATATTGGGAAAAGTTAAAAAAAAAAAGTTGACTAATGATAGTAGAGTAGAAAATTCGCTTCTTGAAATTAAACGTGTAAGCAATAAGTATTTTGGAAAAGAACTCTCCCCGGATGACAAGGATTGTGGAACAAAGGAGTAATAACTAGAGGAGTTATCAAGTTTTAAATTTTAAATTGTCAAGGTTAAAATACCATACTTTTTTGTTATCCAAAAATATGTGTGTATATATATATATAGATATATTTATATAGTTACAATTTATAAATATGTATTATTGATGGGAGAAATGGGCACGATGCAAATAAACCAACCTAAATCGGCTCAAGCCCCACCCTAATCCTCGAAAGTTCGACTCACGAATCATGAGGAAAGGTGGGTAGCGACCTCCTTCCGTCGACATCCAAAATGAGCTCGAGAGATATCTCACCAGATCACGACCATTGACTCGGTGAGCTCTAATCCGTCTCATACATCTTTCATGCCGCGACTAATTAAGAGCAACTCCTAACAAACGCTACCAGAGATGTGCATGGCAAGATATCCCAACTTAGAAAACTCCAAGATTTTAGGAGCAATTGGCGAGATATGATACGATCTCATCGTTATCCTAATTGCCTACTGTCAGGTAATTGAAGAGCCCTAATCAAAGACTTAACTCATTATTCGGTATATATGATCGAATCACACACAGTCCACAAGGAAGGGGACACAAGACACAATTGATTGAGATAATTTACTCAAGATTACTCTCTTAGAATACTGACTTAGGCATCAGAGCTATTCCTTGGGTGACAGCCCACTCCGATGTTTCTTCTCAGCTTACAGTTACAAACATCATCACAGTTCGGGATGACCTGGAGGCTACTTCCAAGCTCCATCACTTTTTGTGCCATCTGTGGGAAGAACATTTTAAAGCCTAGCTTGCTTCTCTATACACAAAAGCAAACAAAGATGGTGATGACTTGATTAAAACCAACTTGCGTTCAACCACCACTTAGTGGCACACCGCCCGACAGAATGCAACTATGCACCTGATAAGCTGTGCCAAAAGACCCGACCCCAATGGAGGAAAATAACAATAATCCAAGGCCGATTGAACAAAAAGAATAGTCGAGACCGTCGCTGTCTTTGCCATCCTAGAGGCTCCTAGTGAACCCTCTGCTTGAGTGGGAAAGGGATGGACAAAGACACCCCGACCAGACCAACAATGGCAACAACCCTAGACCACAGAGATTGGGTAGAAGTCGGGTGTCCATTCCAGAAGACCTCTTGGAAAGCATGGTGGCTGCCCTAGAAGGGATCTTGGGCAGGCGAGATTATATATTAACAGGATGTACTCCTCTACAATCTCAGAGCGAGACATAACTGCCTCCAGATCAAGGGGGTTGCACACAGCTTGACCAACCCCCACCTTCAAAAGCAAGGAACGACCTCCAGCTAAATAAGGAAGGTCGAGAGATAGGTCGAGCACGAGAAAGATCATAAGGTAAAAAAGTTCCACTTGTGGTCGACCTGAGAGAAACCCTGAGTAATGGATAGGATTATAACCTAAGAAACAGACGTAATCGAGCTGCCATATCACGAGGTTCTAAAAACTCCTCTTGTATGAAGGATGCCCCCTCGACGAAGATTGATCAAAAGGACAGGTAGCGACGCTCGAATGGTAGTCCCAAATCCATTGGGGAGAGCGACTCTCCCAGCAAATCAGGAGGGAAATGGAAATCAAGAGATGCAAAGCAGAGTGGACTTATTGGAGCCTTTAGCATTTGTTCACAACATCAGGATTGGTCAGATGCCACCAGGATTCAAAGCCCCCCAGGCGGAGGCAAAGTATGGTGGCATAGAGGAATCTTTACAACACATAGATGAATACGTTTCCTACATGGAAATGTTTGAGTGCCCTGATCAAGTCAAGTGACAAGCTTTCCGGTCCACGCTAACCAAGAAAGCACAATCCTGGTTCAAAGGAATTCCAGAGGCAAGTATCTCGAGCTGGACTCAGTTGAAGAAGCTATTTCTAAGGAACTATCAGAATAGCAAAAGGTGCAAAAAAGACATCAAAGATCTATTTAATATCAAACAATAGTTCGATAAGAGCACCATGAGCTACTACAGTCGTTTTAACGACGAGGTAGGGGTAATTGAGCAAAAGAACATTGCTATCTTCATTACGGCCTTCAAGCAATGACTGCAAAGAGGGTGTGTAGCTCTCAGGTTGGTGGAAGAGCTAGTGAAGACATCAAAGAGCTACGAACACTCCTTGAGAAGTTAATAAAGGCTGGAGAAAAGGCACACCAGAAGAAGATTCCTGGTTTTGCATCAGCTATGGAAAAAGAGAATAAAGGGCTCCTAAAAAGCCTACGGTCATAAAAAATTACAAGAAGGATTCAAAGGGAGGATCTTCAAGTAAGAAGAGGAAGACTATGCCAGACCTAGAGACAACTCCCTTGGCAACCTCACAGGCAGAAATATTGGTAGTCATGGAAAGGAAGGGTCTTTTGAAGTTGCCACGACCTCTCAAAACTCTTCTGGCCAAGGGAGACCCTGCAAAATTTTTCCACTACCAGAAGGACCATGGTCATCTCACAGAGGACTGCTTCGACCTCGAGCAAGAGATTGAGAGGCTAGTAAAGGGGGCTGCCAGCAATGAATTACTAGCTAGGAATGCAAGTCCTGTAAATCCACCTCCCGCTGCTGCACACAATCAGAGACCTCCGGTCAGAGAAATAAACAAAATTGAAAGCAGGTCAAAGCAAGCTTGGGGAGCAGATTCAGAACCCTTGAAGTTGTCATTCTAGATTGGAGACTTCTTGGTAAGCAAGATATTGATATACACCGGAAGTGTAATGAATGTCTTGTGCAAAAAGGCATTCGATCAAATGGGGATAAATAGAAGCTTGATGATAAAGTCAGACACTGCCCTAACCAGCTTTAATGGCAACACGGCCTACACAGAAGGGATTCTACAGGTTCCTACTGCAGTCTATGCGGATGGCAGTGGGGTTACTGAGGTCATGGAGTGGTTAGTGGTCAATGCACCAGGAGGTCATGGACCAAAAATCAAAAATCTCCTTACTGAACTACTACATACGATCCAGGTTGGAGAAACCCGGGTCATCCTAGAAGGTGAAAGAAAGTCAGCTGCAAAATGCTACCTCGCTGAAGGTAATACATAAACCTCTTGCCCGAGCAAGAAGACTTCATCATTCTTCCCAAGGGGAATGATGAATTCAGGATCTAGATTGCCAATAAAGGAGAAAAAGTTTTCCTCAATTCTGAATTCCTTGAGAAAGGGATCAAGATAGATGAACTGTTGCAATCCTGGATCCAAGGGAAGCTCGTTGAATCCCTCCAGGAATACTTGAAAGTATTTGCATACTGACCTTGAAGGAATTGACAGAAAAATAGCAGAGCACAATTTTGGACTCAAGCCAAGTGTCAAACTGGTGAAGCAAAAGAAGAGGACCTTCTCTCTAGAGCGAAATGGAGTCCTAGCTCGGGAAGTCAAAGATTTTTATGTTGCTGGAATTTTGAAAGAAGTTGTGTATTTGAAATGGCTTGCCAATCCAGTGGTCGTGCCAGAGAAGGAAGGGACGTGGAGGACGTGTGTGGATTTCACCACACTGAATAAATACTGCCAGAAGGACTTATACCCACTCCTGAGCATCGATGAAATAGTAGACTTAACAGCCAATTACCAATGGTAGTATTTCCTGGATGCCAAAAATTGGTACCACCTTATTCCAATGGCCTTAGAAGATATGGAAAAATCCTCATTCATCACAGAGGTCGAGACCTCTACTGCTACACTAAGATGGCATTCGGTCTAAAAAATGTAGGAGCAGAATTCCAGCGAGCTATGCCCAAGGTCTTCAAGTGCTAGCTTGGCAGGAACATTGAGGTCTATGTGGACGATATTGTCATTAAGTCCAAAACATCTGATGACTTCATTAAGATATAAGTTAGAGTTTCCAAACATTAAAAGCTGTTCATATGAAGCTCAACCCTAATAAATGTACCTTCGATTTTTCAGCAAGTAAATTCCTGGGCTTCATGATATCAAAACGAGGCATTGATACCAATCCTAATAAAATAAAAGCACTACTGGACATGGAACTTCCCAGAAACATTAAAGTGGTCCAGAGTCTAGTAGGAAAAATGGTAGCATTAGGACGCTTCATTAGCAAGATGGTTGGTAAAGGAGATATTTTATGACGTCCTACGGAAGTCAAAGGCTTTTCGGTGGACTGAAGATTGCCAAATAGCTTTTGGCAAATTGAAAGACTTTCTGGGGAAGTCTCCACAACTTGTCTCCCCAAGGTTGAGAGAGGAAATTTTGATGTACTTAACTGCAACAGAGAAGGCAAATCAGCTTGGTGCTACTAGTAGAAAGATCAGGTTTACAGTTTCTAGTGTATTATGTAAGTCATTTGCTTTGTGGTCCTAAAATTAGATAATCAGACCTGAAAAAATACCTATACCTAATTGTTAATACTTCAAGCAAGCTTAGGCCTTATTTTGAAGGTTACCCGATAAAAGTATTAACCAATTTACCACTTAAGCAAGCTTTGGCGAAACTCGAGCTATCGGGCAAGACAATGAAGTGGTTGCTCTAACTCTTAGGATATCAGATTGATTTTGAGCCAAGGAGCCATAAAAGCTCAAGCTCTCTCAGACTTTGTAGAAGAATGCACAAGAGTTCCATTGGAGCTTACAAGTGCTTGTGGAATTAATATCTGGACTTTGTACACAAATGGATACATAGAAAAGGAAAGTTCAGGTGCAGGAATTGTACTGATCAGCCCTGAGGGAGTGAGAATCCTTTACTCTGTGAAGTTCAACTTTCCAACCTCGAATAATTTCAGACAAGTCACACGTACGGTCACCAAGGTATCAATCCATCAACATGTCGGTCCTATCATCAATGGCAATAATTTCTTAGCCAAAAGTTCAGTTCTTTGTAGGGAGGAACATTGTATGCAGATTTGGGATTCCCCGTGATATTATTTTAGATAATGGACGATAGTTTATAGGCCATCCATCCATGACTTTCTGTGAAAATTTTAATATTGAACAAAGATTGACCTCTGTAGCCTATCCCCAAGCGAACGGATTGGCTGAGATCACAAACAGAACCATTCTAGAAGGTCTCAAGATAAGACTCATTGAGCTTGAGAAGGAGGGTGGCAAACCTTCCTGGCTAGAAGAAATTCGAAGCATCCTATGTGCATACAGAGCCACACCTAGGAAAGCTACTTGAGAAACACCAGTTAGTCTATGCTTTCGTGCAAAAGTCGTACTACCAGTTGAGGTCAGAATAAAGTCCTTGAGATTTATTGAATATGATTCAGTCTTAAATGAGGGGGAGGGAAGGGCACACTTCGACCTCCTTGAAGAAGTTAGAAATAAAGCTATGAAAGCTGACAGAAGGTATAAAAGGCAAGTCACAAATTTTTTCAATAAGAAGGTGAAAGAAAATCATTTCACAGTTGGAGAAATGGTCCTCAAGAGGAAGGATGTTGGAAAACAAGGACAACTAACAAAGCTACAGTAAAGTTGGGAAGGACCTTACATGATCTAAGAACTTCACAAAGGAAGCTACAAGCTCGCTGATCTCAAAGGAAGCCAACTCCAAAGTCCTTGGAATGTTCTCCATCAAAAGAAATTCTATGCCTAAGGATTTCTAAGCCTTTCTAGACCTCGCAAGCTTGCTATACAGCTTGGGAAATTGTCTAAAAGGAGCTCGCTGAATAGTGATTAAGCCTTAGTGACCTCTTTCAGTTTTTGTCTTGTCAAGTGCATATCAAACTTCAGAGGCTTAAATAAAAGTTAAGTTTGTAGTGCTTATTGAGATCTTATGTCTTCTTATTTGCTTAAGTTTAAGGCCAGTTCAGATTATTATGCAAGCTCTAAGTTTTGAATAAAAAACAAGACACTTGGAGAAGATTAGCTGATATAAAGAAAGAGGTCACAAACAGACCTCGCAGAAGAAGTATTCAGTACAAGAGGTAGAAATATGAGCTCAGAAAAATATTACAAAGCATGAAGAAGAAAGATTTTAAAAGATCAAATTTTATTTCAAATTTAGTCTTCTTCTTCATCTTCCTTTGGAGCCTCACCAAATTATTGGGAAGTATGGTGAAGAAGAAAGAATCCTTCCAATCCCCATCGGAGGATGGGAAGGGACTTACCAGTTTGTATCTAATGTTAAATTGGAGGTATCCTACACTAGTCTTATGGGGTGCCGAGGAGACACTGACCTTGAAGAGACATCTAAAGAGCTCCAAAGAAACTGGAACCTTGTAGAGATGAAAGGTCACAATGAACTCGATTATTGTTCGCACAAAGTTACGAATGAGCTGTGCGATGGGGAAATTTGAAAAATGGACAATTTTAAAAAATAGAGGGTGTAAATAAGGCTAAAGAATGCCCCCTCTAAGGTTGGTTAAGTGAAGGACCATGTGTCCATCACGACGACTATTCGGGCGTTTAGACTTCCTAGCAGCAACTATATCCTCCCTATTTAAACAACTCTCCCCACTGATTTGAAAATCTCAAAGGGACCTAAGGAAGAGGACATGGAAAAGTCCTCAATTCGAAGGGGTGATAAACTTTACTGGTCACTCTGGGTGACTTGGCGGACATTGCAGGCAAATAAAATAGCCCATTCTCTAGATCCACTGGGAGAAAAGGCCAGGTAACCTCTCCGGAATGGAGAGAAGGAGTGCTAGATGTAGAAGGCTCGAGGAAAGACGTAGAATACATTTAATCGAAGAACATGAGATTTTTTCTAAAACAATAAAGGGAAGCGAAAAGAAAACTCACTCATTAATACCTGGAAGATTAAGAAAAGAGGAGTTCTGAACCTTGAGTCACTCGTCGGACAGAAGAAACAAAATTCTGTGAGCAAGAGAAGAGTTAAAAGTAAATACTAAAATCTTGAAAAGCCTCCTAGTTTATATGAGATAAGGAGTCCTTTGGGTTGCTGAAAAGGATTCGGTACGTTGGGAATTGAGGCAACTACTAAAACTGATCAGGCACGTCACCTCCCAAAACTGGCCGTTATAGAAAAACGATGAGACCCTTCAGAGGTTGCGGCTTAAAGATTGTAATTTAGGTTCCTGGACCTTCGAGCTCGCTGGGCCTAAAAGGGGGTAATGATGGGAGAAACGGGCATGAGCCGGATAAACTAACCCAAATGGGATTAAGCCTCAACCCTAATATTTGAAACTCCGAGTCCCGAGTCTTGAGGAAAGGTGGGCAGCGACTTCCTACTATCGACCTCCCAGGTCACCAATCTCCAAAATAAGCTCAAGAGAGGTGTCGTCGGACCACGACCTTCGACTCGGTGAACTCCAATCTATCTCATTCATCTTCCATGCGCGACAAAATGTGTGCAACTCCTAACATACTTTATGAACCTATAATCACTCATCATGACCTAATAGAAGAGATGGCCATGGCCTTTGACATCCACGGGTAGGTCGTGAAGTTGGTATAAAGGTCGTTAGCGAGCTTGTAGCTCTCTATCAGAGACATGCATGGCAAAATATCCCAATTTAGGGAAACTCCACGATAATTGGAGCAATTAGTGGGATATGATATGATCTCACAATTATCCTAATTGCCTACTGTCATGTAATTGAAAAGTCCTGATCGAAGAGGTAACTCATTATTCGGTATTATATTATCGAATCACACACAATCCACGAGGAGGGGGACACAAGACACAATTGATTGAGATAATTTACTCAAGATTACTCTCTCAAAATACAGACTTAGGCATCAGAGATATTTCCCGGGAGATAGCCCACTTCGGTGATCTAATCCTTTTCTTCTTAGGTTGCAATTACAGACATAATCATGGTTCGGGGTGATGCAGAGGCTGTTTCCTAGCTCCATCAATTATATTTATATATTTTCTTGTTTTGAAAACATCAGGTGGAATGCCGAAGAAATTGATGGCTTTCTAGAATACATGAAGATTGTTCATAAGACACTTGTAGATACTCACCAAGAGTTCGATGATGAACTAAGAAAACGTGGAAAGTTATATGCAGTTGATTACTGGAAAGAAAGTATTATTATTATTGATGGAGCTCGGAAATGATCTTCGGGTCACCCCAAACTGTGATGGCATCTATAACCGCAACTTGAAGAGAAAAGGATTTGGTCAATGGAGTTTGTTTTTGCCCTGGAGATAGCTATGATGCCTAAGTAAATATTCTGAGAGAGTATTCTTTGAGTAAATTAGCTTAATTTGTTCGTAACAGTGTGTTTCGATCATATATATGAATAATAGGTTACATCTTTGTTCATGGCTCTTCAATTAAGTGAAAGTAGATAATTAGGATAATTGTGAGATAGTATCATATCCTACCAGTTGCTCTTGGAATCGTGGAGTTTCCCTAAGTTGGGATACCTTGCCATGCATGTCTCTTTGGTCAAGAGCTACACGCTCATTAACGACCTTTAAACCAACTTCGCGACCTACCTGTGGATGTCGAAGGTCTCGACTACCCATCCTAGAAGGTTAGGAGGAGTCATTATAGGTTTACAGAGTGTGTTAAGAGTTGTCGACATTTAGTCTTGGCATGGAAGATGTATGAGATGGATTGGAGCTCATTAGGTCAAAGGTCACGGTCTAGTAATTTTACCTGTTTCTCCCATCAATTGTACACCATATTTAATTAATCTTTTCCTTTAGTAATTTTTTTCTATGCTAATTAATTACAAGTTAATTTTATTTAAGCTATCATGAATTAATAAATATTAATTCCTGTGGTGAAATTAATGGAGACTAAAGAATTTGTACGGGCATGCTACAAGGAAGCTATATAGATGATGGAAGGAAGTTAATAGAGCTCGGAAGTAGCCTCCGGATCACCCTGAACTGTGATGGTGTCAGTAGTTGCAACCTAAGAAGAAGAGGATTAGGTTACCGAGGACAGCCCATAGACTGTGTCAGTATTCTGAGAGAATAATCTTGAGTAAATTAGCTTAATGTATTGTGACTTGTCCGTAGAATATGTGTGATGCGATTATAT